>LHCL01000074.1:0-58983 GCA_001305275.1 Talaromyces verruculosus
TATCCAAATAAGCCTTTACCCAGCGCGAGGCCCAGTTTTTACCAGGCTGTTTACCGGATATTTCTCTTGCAAAGTTCTCTAGCATGGCATTCATAGGTGGCAGGCCTCGCTCGGTAAGTTGATTTATCCATTTTATAAGCGCGCTTGATTGCGTGTTGTTGAGTATTCGTTGGTTATTTTATTGCTCTGCTTTTGAGCCTGTAACACCCCGAAAACGTTTAGAAAGACCCGATTGGCTAACACCGTACGTTGTTGCAACTAAACTGATATTAGGCTTTTCTCCAGGGTCCGCTGAACGTAACGCTGCAAGTGCGAGCTCCATTGAAGTCATATTGGCTGATATATCGCGGTTTGAAATATTCGCGATTTTTCGCGTTTTGTAGAAATATCAGTCCTCAGGTGGGGTTAGTCTTCAGGCGGTGAAGGACGGTACTAGCACGTGATTTCCGTTTGTTTACACTATTTGCGCTCTTTGATATGTTTGATATGTTTGATTCGTTTGATTCGTGTGGCGGTACAGCCACAGTGGCTGCCTGCAGCCACTTGACCACCGCGCCTGCGGGTCACGGCGCTCCCCTGCATAGCGGCACGTACAATTAGCCAGCTCTAATAGGGTAAAGAATACTACTACTACTACTACTACTACTACTACTACTACTACTGAAGGGAATCTCCGTCCTTAGGGCTTAGGGACACTGAGCAGCGAGCACGTACAGCCGTCACAGGCCTGCCACATCGGGGGTAAAGCCGTCGTACTAAGCCAAGGATAGAAGTAAATACACAAATCAAAAATCTCAATATTGTGAGAATCCAACCCGACTCCCATTCCACGCAGCGGGAATGATGCTCAGGCCGTTAATCCTTGTGTGTAGTGCTTTTCGAGTGTATATGTGCAATGCCTTGCCTATCGTACGGGGCCCAATCCTAGGCCTTGTAGAGGTGAGAATACAAGGCCTAGTAAGGCCTTACGTGGGAGGATAAGGCTTTGTGAGGCCCCGTACGTAAGACACCCTCGTAAGCCAGCTGCGTTACGAGGCCCAGAGCTGGTCATTACTGATGATAATCCGATTCTGGGACTCATATCAACTGCGTGCAAGATCGTGCGCATTCCTCAACTCAACGTGTGAGAGCGCTGTGATGTTTTTTCTATGTTAAAGCCCATAGTTTTCTGATCGTTCTATCCTCTCATTGCCCAGGAGCCTATGACCCAGGTCTCCATAGATATTATCCCGTCAATGAATCCGCATTATGAGCACGTCGAGATTGATATATATTCCGTTGAATATTCATTTGTTCCAATCCGTACTTCGTAGGCTTCGCTGGCCGTGAGCGCGTGCGTAGGGTTGCATCTCCCGTGTGGAGTTGCTGGCAATTCGTACGTGTACGGCGGTCGGTCGGCGTAGGCTAGGATTGAGGCTATTTGCCAAACACATCGTTATTATTGCTCCTATCACGAGCACGGTATGTCTACGACAACCTCTCCAACCACGATTGCTCTTTTCGGATCGACTGGCAAGACTGGTCGCGTTATACTACGATTGCTCCTTGCCAAGAACCTTTACAATCTGAAAGTATACGTCCGCTCTCGGGAAACACTCATCGCCTTATTTCCGGGCATCGCAACAAACCCGCCCGTCCAACTATTCATCGGAGCTGTGACTGACCAGACTATAATTCAGCAGTGTCTATCTGGTGTCTAGATTGTTATCTGTACACTTGGCAATAATAACTTTGGTCTTACAACGATCCTGAGAGAGTCAGCACAATTGATCATCACCGCGCTGAAAGCTCTAAAAAAGCGCGATAATAGATGGCAAAGGCTGCGGATGATCTACCTTTCATCCTCCTCCAGAAACCAATGCTTTGCTAGAGCTCGCCCGAAACTAGTACATTGGCTGATCGAGACAGCTTCCAGAATGGTTACGCCGACCTGAAGGCGGCTCAGCATATAATTTTAGCGAACCCATCGTTAGCCACGGTTCTCCTGGTGCAACCAGGAGTCTTAGTGGATGAGCCAGGTACCGGATATGAACTCAGTACAGATGCAGTGAAACTTGCAACCTCGTATGAAGATCTTGGAAGTGCATTCGTGGAGCTGTCCTTGGAGCGGTGTTACGATGATTTACATGAAGTTGGCGTGTCAAGTCAGGCTGGGAATCAAGTCGCAAGATATGCTCCCATTATTTTCAGTCGAATATCCATGGGATTGTTTGTGTGTTACTTTCCTAGAGGCCTGTCAGCGAGGGGAGCCCTTAAAAGAGTTTTCCCTTGGTTACCCTGAGGCTGCACCTGTGTGCTATGATCCGCTGTTTCAACTTGTAGTGTTTTTGGATTTGCTCAGATCTTCACAGGCCTTTGGGACATAATTGTGGGGGTCATATCAGATACGGCAAATTACGACGAAAACAAAGATATCCTTGAATGGTCATGGACATAATGGTCTATATGTTAGGGGGAAGGGAGCGGTACGGCCGACGGCGTGAGGGCACAGAAACTTCTCAGTATTCTCCTGATTCATTCCAATTGTATTACATTCGCATACTCAGTACTTTATAGGAGTGTATAAGATTTCTTAGTGGTAGTACCTGTCAACCAGCAAGATTGTTGACTAATCCGATCAGGAGTACATGTCTATATGCCGGAGACCAAGTGTGCAAATACGGAGGGAAGCTGTTGTCTCATATAACACCTCTCTTGACCCCTATTTAGATATACTAAGTTGCCTTATTGGCTACTGTAAAGGAGGTTGGGAGAGCATTTTTATATACGTTTTGTATACAAATAGTGCTAGCCTGCCCTCAGAGACTGATCTAGAGGAGTAAATTAGATATCCCCTCGAGGGTACGGACTTCCGAAAATGATATCAACCGTCATTAAGTTCTACAGTAACAGACCGAACATTGCTGCCTCGAAATCCTTCCAAGTCAATACTTTCTACCTGGACGCTTTTTTGAAATACATATCGAGCTCCAGTCTCGGGAAGATATATATCTCTAGTGCATGGTGATCTGAATCATATGGCTATATATTGCATTTCCATAACCCAGATGACAAAAGTAACGAACTGCAACCTCTTCAAGTCAGGCTCTGATAATAACACCTCAAAAGAGATTGAATACCGACCTTTGACATGATTGGTCAGAAATTTGATAATAAAGACCTTTAGAACTTAGGGGGTTGTGGGAAGCACGAAAACTTGCAGATAGTTATTTATAAATATAATGTACATAGCGAAAGTGCATGGAGAGTTGAATTTGCCCGGGTAATAAACAGCGGATGGATACAGGGAGCCCGGGATAATGGCCGGCGAATGTACCGACCAGGGTTAGTGACTGTCCGATAGGGACTTGCGCACCGCCGAAGCCACACTCCAAGACCCCAGTACATTCTCCCCTAACCCTGCAGCCAAGGAAGATATGCAGACGCCGGATCAGACACCGGCCCAGAGTGAAGGGGACGGTCAACAACCACGCGTTGACCGTGGTGCGGATGGGTGATGTGAAGATTCAAGGTGGAGAGGCTGATGGAGTAGCCGAGCAAGCGAGGACTAGGAACATCTGCATTATCGAGTGGCCAGAGACACCGGCTAGGTCACGGGATGCTTTTGAGCTAACGGCGTGAGTGTCATTCCAAGTGGAGTCCAAGCACTTAGCGCAATTAGCAACATCGTGGCCAATGGATGATCTTCATTAGGATGGATATAGTACGTGTTTCTATCATGCATAGCGATGCAGTTTCTTGGGGTGGGTGATATGAGTAAGTTACCACGAAACGATGATCATCATTCAAGGCACGAGTTATCGTCTAATTTGTCAAGCGCTTTTCAGATTGGCCTTACAAGCAAAAGCAGTTACTGGAGCATGCAATTCCACTCCGAAAGCCCAGCAACCGAATCCTTGCATCTTACTGTGCCGAGAGTAATTTACCACGTCTTTGAACGCTGCAAACGAGAACTGGATGTTGTATATCCCACCATCGAGCCCCTTAGCAAGCAATATCGCTCCGTGCGAATCCTCCTGAAAATCAGGCAAAAAACCCTCGGTGACAGGATAAAACGTCGGCACATGAAATACCAATGCCGAAAAGCAGTCCATCGCCATGAGACGGACCGCGGAATCTGCATTAGCTTCATTATGGCTCATGGGCCTGATGTACTTCAAGGCCTCAATTCTCACCAGATTGCCGGCTACTTTCAGGTCTTGACGAAGGTCTGGATGGCGAGCTCCTTCAGCACGACGACGACATACTGCACGGAAGCACGTCGTGGAGACTCGCTGTTTAGTTGGATTGGGGTGTTTTTAGAAAATATGCCAAGATTGATATCGCTGCGGATGAAGACCGAGCGTCCTAGGACGCGACGGAATAGCTTCTTGCCTCGCTCGTCAATCAAAACGGCCATGCATGGAGAGCAGGGTGGCACGTCCAGCGGATTACCTTGCAGGAATTCCTGGTGCCTCTGGGATCCCAAGACCATGCTGGAGAGCTCTAGAAAAGCTGATGTCAACAAAGAATGCGATTTATAAATTATTCTTCTAACGCCTTGTCGCGATAACGTGCTTGACGCCGCTTACCTGGTTTGAGGGTGGGCTCGATGTGGGATTGTCTGCCATTTGTCAGATGAATGAGCGTAAGATTGTTGATTAGCGCACTTTTAAATCAATTAATCGAGAAACGATAAGAGTTCACAAAGAATCGAGCTACTCTTTCGAATCACAACCATCGTGATTCCAAACCTGCATCGCACCCGGTCAGCCGATACAGAAGAGGAATTCTGTTTCCATGGCTCAAGGAATGCCAACGAAAGCATCACGATAAGGGTATACACGAAGAACTTGCTGCACCTGATAGTATCCAATACATTCGTACATTTAATGATTTGCGTTTAGGGAACTGTCTCTGGGAGACTGGTGCAATCGCCGGGTTTGCTCCGGACGATGAGTTGCCGTGAGCACAAACAACAAACAGGCACAAGTAATCTACCCAAACTCAATGGGACCATCTCCGGAGCTTCATCCGGTAAGTCTCCACCTTCAACAACGTCCGGTGCAAGCTCCAAGGGCACCAACATGTGAGCATTCTCCCGCTACGATTGCTGAAGCAAACGCCAATTTTGTGGGCAAGTAGTTACGGCGCGTGGGGTAATAGACGAGAGAAACTCACAAGCTTAAATAGCCTATTTTACTTGTACCACAGGGAATTGTTTTCTCACAACTTTAAGCAAGATATTTACAGAAGATATTCCGGTGATCAATGAAGCTCTGGTCTTTAATATCATGTGCTGCTACTTTGGTAACAGCGACGACCCAGACGAATGTGTCAGTCAAATGTGAGTTGGGCCTATCTGATTGATATTTGTTTCCTCATGTCACTAAAGTCTTTCACAAACAGCATTGGCGCAATTTACGTATTACGCATTTCCCCTAGGGTCTATCAAAGCTGCTGGTTGGCTTGAAGATCAACTTACTTTAGAAGCCAATGGACTCGCTGGTCATTTGTTTGACTTTTATCGCTATGTGGCGCACTCCACCTGGGTGGGCGGAACATATGAATATAGCGAGCTGCATGAGTCTGCACCTTACTGGTTTAACTACATTGTCCCTTTGGCGTTTACTCTCGATGATCCGCGTTTGAAAAATCAGGCTCGGCATTTTTTGGACTATGTGATTGATCACCAAGCGGACGATGGGTGGTTGGGTCCGGAGACCACGCGACAGACGCGGGGAATTTGGGCTCGAAGTCTACTGTTTTTTGCTTTGATGGTAAGTGATCCTTCACTGAGAACTCTGGGGCATTCATCAAGTGGGAAAGCTAACACTTACTCCGGGAAGCAATATGCCGAAGCCGATCCAGCCCAGACAGATCGCATCGTAACTGCGATGCACAAGTTTACCGTGCTCGCAAACTCCATGCTGAAAAATAATTTCACTGGTCTTATTGAGCAAAAGTCTGAGAACGACAACTTTGATCCCTACGGATTTGGACTCTCCAGAACGCATGAGCTCCCTTTGGCATTGCAATGGCTCTACGAGAATTATCCTCGAAACAACTCAGAGGTGATTTGGGAGACTATGGAACTGATGTTTGCTGGCGGAAGACAGGGAAGCCGAGACTGGACCACTTTCTTTGTTGAAGGGGTTTTCCCTACGTTAGGGACACCGTATATCAAAACTAGCGGGTTTACTCACGGTGTCAATCTGGCTGAAGGTATGATCCATACTTGGCCATTTCTAAGTTGCTCGAAGATCGCTGACGTTGTAAGGCCTTCGATATCCGACTGTGTTGTATCGAATGAACCACAATAGCTCATTGCTGGAGCAAACGGCAGATGCGGTCAACTGGACCTACCTCTATCAATCCACAAGGGCAGGAAGCATCACTGCGGATGAACATCTTGGTGGCTTGAGCCCACAGAGGGGGTAGGTATCCTAATTATCGTGGGACAAAAAGGTACTGAACATGTTTGACAGATCCGAGACCTGTATGGCGGTGGAAGTGATGTTCTCGATGAGCTATCTCTTCCGGTTCCACGGCACCAATCACTTCGCAGACAAGACAGAACGGGCTGCATTCAATGCCTTCCCAGGGGCGCTGAGTCCTGATTGTGAGTCATGTTCAACTTGTTCATCTTGGACTTATATCAGATCTATTGACACCGAGAAGGGTGGGAGCACCAATACGTTCAACAGACTAATCAGCCCTGGTCTCGCAATCTAACGGCGAAACCATATTTCAACGTTGCGCCATATGGCAACAGTTTCGGCCTAGAGCCTAATTTCCCTTGCTGTACTGTGAATCATGGCCAGGGGTATCCTAAGTATGTGGCCTCTTCCTTCGTTCGCGAAAGAGAAGACCACATTATTCATGCACTACTGGGGCCTACTACTTTGCATACCACCGTCAATGGTAAGGACCTTCAAATATCGTGCACGACAAATTATCCTTTCTCTGGGAAATTATCATATACGATCGTGTCAGCCATGGACTTAGAATTCTCGGTCAGAATTCCCACATGGACGAATAGTACAGGACAAAACACTTACTCTCTCAACGGCGGAACGCCACTTCCTCTCACACAAAACTCAGCGGGCCTTCAAACTTTCTCTATGAAAAATGGCGAAACCCGGTTGGACATCAACCTTGAGATGTCGGTTCAAGTTAGCTCACCCCGCAATGGATCGGTAGCAATCTACTACGGACCCTTGATATACACTCTAGACATCGAATACGCCAATGCATCGTATCATACGCCCCTGAATTGGACGGATCTTACACCGCTTCCGAGTGATCAAATAACGGCAGAAACACGCGACTGGGTTTTCAATCCGACTTCTGAGTGGCAATATGCGATTGATCCATTGTCCGTGACGGTGGAGAAGCTGCATGACCTTGATGGAGCTCTCCAAAGTCCAGTCTGGACACGCGACGCGGTACCTGTGGCTTTATGCGTGGATGGGTGGTTGATCGATTGGGGACAGGCAAGCGGGACTGCAGCGCTTCCTCCGCAGTATCCTAATGTTACCGGTGAGCCGACAAGGATTAAGCTAATTCCTTATGGGGCTTCTAAGTTGCATATAGCAGACTTTCCCGTTGCTCAACGAGTACCTGCAAGATGAGTCCTTGGCTTAAGTGCTTTCAGTGGGGTTTGGGGCGTGTTATTCATCCAAAGAAAGCACCTTAATCTAGCGAGATCTTACTAAGATTTTTCGAGGAAGCCTTTCACAGGCGCATATACGGCATTAATATGAATCTTATATTAATTGGCTTATGACGTATCATGAGCGTGAATAGGCCTCGTTCTCGATGTTAGACTAAAGCTGTAGGCGTTCTTTCTACAAAGGATACAAGTGGAATTATTGATGCACGTGAATAAGCTGAGATAGATAAGGCTTGTAGAAAAGTCGAGAAAGGTTAAGAAAGTGGCAACTATAAAACCTGCTCCAGAACAATAACCACAGGTCCAGGATGACTGGTTTTTTGATCCTCCGCTTCCTAATCTATATGAGCGCGAGATTAGAGAGTATAGAGAGCGTAGAGTAAGTTCTGATGAGAATATTCCAATTTAGTGAAGTTATTGACTTTTTACCGTTATCAACATTTGAACCATGCAAACTCTTCCTTCGCAACCTCTGTCTTCCTTGACCCGAGTTCATGCGTCATGTCGCATTCACCGAGCAACCGGACGGTCGGACTGGTGCGTATCACGTCACAAACTGGATTGCTGAGCCGCTCTATATCAAGCCCACGCTGTGGAATAGATGGCTGAGTCCGTCTGCTATTTGGCCCATATTTTGTATTTCCTATTGCCCGGTGATCAGGGGGACAAGTGTTACCCCCAGGGATATGACTTGGGGGACATGGGTCCAAAGAAGTTCGAAGGTCAAGGCAAGGGCTATCTGGAACGGGAGATGAAGACTCTGGAGAAGGAGAGAACAGGACGGTGCCATTTCTTGTAGTTCTTTCTTAGGTTGAATGATTTCCTTCCCTTTTCTACTGTATGATCTTGACGATATATGCATACACATGGAGATGGAAGGCTAATTCAGCGATTCTATTCTATGAATGCATTCCTTCTTTTTGTCACTTGATGTTCATTCACGTGGACTAACACGTAGGCCTCTAAATGGGTCCGCAAGGACCACAAATTGGACCGGATCTGACTACGTTGCGACGAAAACTGCGAAGACCGCAGAAAACCAAATGCAAAACCACACTTACCTGTTTCCTGTTTGCGCAGCTTATCAGTGATAACGTTTGAAAGCCGCCTTTATGGAGGGTATAATATTCTCCATTCAGTGGGTTATTCAACCGCCTCAGTTTCCTACAATTAATTTCTTGCCGCCCTGTTGGCGCATATGTTCATTTCCTTCGCATCCAGACCTCCTCTCCTCAGCAACTTCAAACTGCTAGTCTTATCACCTTGTCCATGTGAATGTCTGGAATACCTGGATATGATAAAAGAATAAGCGTCCGTCGCTAGTGCCTTGAGACTCCTGACGCCCCTTATTGCTAATTGACATCGTTCTGTATATCAACCCACTTTACGAACAACTTTATAATGCTCCATCAACATCCTTCCATCAGAGAATCGATTCATGGAAGTCACTCAAATATCTTCCCCTCTCTGATCAGACGATTCGACGAATCTGTGCCAGTGTAATGTACAAATTTTGAGTTGGAAAATGCCCTGATAACTTCCCTACTGAGGCTGGCAAAGTCAAACTCGAGTGGGGGCTAGATCAATAGGTTTACGCGTGATTGTATCGCACCAGCTGTAATTGGATTTTCTCTGGTGGTGATCCCAGGACGGCTTGCCAGCGAAACGGTCGTCGATCCAGCGCAGCCACTCCGGTGCTGAGCTGATTGCAGTGGCTGAATGGTCCAGTCCCGGGTATAGTCTTAGATGGATCTCATTCCCGAAACCACAGGAAAGATTGGCGTTATGAATGGTAGACTCTGGCAGCACAGAAGTATCGTTGAGGCCGTGGACGATCATCAACGGCCGCGTAGCAGAAGCGCCACTGGTGGGGGCATTAATCCGCTGCTATTCTTGAAGGAAGGGGCCGTTAAAAATCGCGGAGCCGTTTAGCAGCTCACTAAGGGGCAAGTCCAGCGTTAACCCCAACATGGCTGTGGTGCAGGACTGAACGATCTCGGCCAGATCGAGACGGCGCTTTATCCCTTCACCGAGGAAGGCGAGCGGGCTCTGCGGGAAGGCATTCTTAATAGCGACACCGAGAGAGGACCTAGTGATCATGATGATGATGATGATGATGATGATAATTATTATTATTATTATTTATTCATACTCGCATCTTGTAAAGGGGGGGCTCAGGCGTAGGAGTACGATTAAGGAGGGTACGATTCTTAGCTAGAACGTGTAGGTCCATATATTCGCAGGTATCCCCAAACGACCCAACGAACGGGCAGACACCTTTACGTGGTGTTGGGGATCAGTACTTGCAGTTGAATAAGATCTGCCTAATACGAGCACACAGCCTGACTCCACAAATACACAGGAATCCGCAGGAGGAGGGGAGAAAGGAGTGCATCGCTGTTTATGAGTCTCTCATTATACTGTAATCGCAGTCCCCCATCATACTTGCAATCTACGATCGCGCACTCCGGAGCTTCTATAACCTCCATCCTAGCCTACGCCGACTGCCGCCGTACACGTAAAATTGCCAGCAACTCCACACGGGAGATGCAATCCTACACACGCGCTCGCGGCCAGCGAAACCTACGACCTACGGATTTAGCACAAATGAGTATTCAAATGGAATACATGTCAAAATCAACGTGACTCACAATATTAGGGATTCATTGACGGGAGAATATGGCGAGATTTTGGACATACGCTCCCGAGAGATGAGAGGATTTATTGATCGAAAAAAATTTGGTATTACCATACAAAAACATCACCGCGCTCTCACACGTCTGAGTTGACGGAACCGTATGACTACGCACCCAGTTGATATGAGCCCCAGAATCGGATTATCAACAGTAATGACCAGCTCCGGGCCTTCTATCACGGGGATTCGCAACGCAGTTGGCTTGCAAGGCCTTAGCTACGTCCTCCTGAGGCTTTATAGGCCTTGTATCTCGGAAAGCACTACACACAAGGATTAACGGCCTAAGACATCTCACGCTGCGTGGATTGGGAGTCGGATTCGGAATCACAATATTGAGATTTTTGATTTGTGTATTTACTTCTATTCTTAGCTTTGTATAAGGGCTCTACCCTTGTACTAGCCCTGATGTTGACACCTTTTGTGGCCCAATCTATGGTAGCAATATCATAATAGCCAGTCAGCGTCTCAAAGCCTTCGAGTTGGTCGCGAACATCCTCTGGAAGATTGTCAATGCTGCGAGCTAGGCCTCAAACCACGCTGAAAAGCGGATCTGGCACATTGAATACTAGCGATCAAGACCAGCATATTGTACGATCCTGTGTACTGTAACTAAGTGCCGATTTGTGATCCGCAAAGAGTTTTCGCGTCTCGCCCGTCCGCCCGTCTGCCTGTCCGTCCGTCCGTCTCCGTCAGCGACCACTAATAGTAACTTAATAGACTGCTTGGCGCGGGGTTTGTAGGCGTTCTTGGACCGGGACATTACTTAACTAACATTTCTCCTTGGGTCAACTATTGACATCGAAATTTTTTCCCCTTTGTTTTCCGTATATAAGAAATCTTGTGCGTCTCCAGCGAGCAAATGGCGTCTAAGTTACACCCCTTGAAGAGATTCCAGCTGGAGCTCACCGGAGACAAGATCCTCGGCGGCATTTACAATACCCCCTCTGAGAGGAGCTCTACACGAAAATACCTTCCTCTGGTCGTCGCACTTCATGGAGGAACGTATGATGCCGAATACTTCGATGTCGATGACGAGCACACGATCGGATACATCAGCAATGCGCTCGCAGTCCCAGTTGTTGCTATTAACCGTCCGGGATATGGAGACTCGTCCTCCTTCTACCCAATTCCAGAGGGATCGAGTTATCCTCAAGAATATGGCGCAATTCTGCACTCCCAGATTCTTCCACGCCTGTGGACCAGGTTCGGTCAACCAAATGGATGCAATTCGATAGTACTGCTTGCCCATAGCCTGGGTGCCACAGGAGCCATTATCGCAGGCTCCGAGAACGGAGGGGAGACTGCTGATGCGAAGTCTTACCCCTTGGGCGGAATAATAATATCCGGGTTTGGAACGCAGCAAGTCGAACGTCCGGACATACCGTCGGATTCGACCACTCATATCAAGCTCCCCGCGCGGGTCAAGGATTTTGTTATGCTACCAAGAGGTTCCGCAGATGCGGCTGTATATGAACATACGGACCGCCTGAATAGGCCAATGCCGATGGAGGAGGTCACGTCCATGGCAGTTTGGGCGGCTTCTTGGCGAGTCTGGGCAGCGAGGATAACTGTACCAGTCATGTTTGCAATTGCTGGAGCGGACGGAATGTGGAAAGCGTCTGTGGACCATGTACAGGACTTCTGCAGTGCATTCACCGGCAGTAACAGGGTGGACGGCTGTATTGTTGTGGGTGCCCCGCATAACATGGAGCTGAGTTATTGGTCCGATGGTTGGTACGCGAGATGTTTTGGATTCGCCCTTGAATGTTCCGCCTCGTTCGATAGCGCCCAATAGATCCTTGCGTATTGAATGCATTCTTTAAGCTTACTTAGCCGTGTATAACAAGAGCACGGCAATTCGGCATTAGCACCTACCGCCACCCTAAGTTTTGGAATCACAGACTGCAAGATATTGGGATCTTTGTTGCACGTATTTTACATATAAAAAGGATCAAGATGACCAAATAGACATGATAGAGACACCGATCAACCAACTCAATAGTTATCCCTCAAAATCTCCTCTTATTGCAATATCTTACCCATTTGGTGTTATCGTGTAAAATCTATAAAATCCTCCAATAAACTACTATCGGTATGGTTAGGGTAACAGAACTACTGCTAAGGATGGCTATGTTGAAGAACGGAAAAATCAGGATTTCTATGTGTTGTATGAATTTTGTGCTTTCGCCGTGAGACATGATAGATCCAGTAGAAAAACTCAGTGTTCCGGCCATAACGCAGCCAACGATATTCAAGGATAAAAATGCTTTCCATTGGCTCTTTTAACTCCGTCTCGAATATAGCGCGGGTCATCGCTGAGTTCGTATGACGATTCACGAATTGTGCCACGGTCACCTACAGAACGGGTAAACAGCCGAAGCACCATGTCAATATCTCCAGAGAGCCCAAGATAGTGTCTTCATCCATGCCGAACAAGACTCTTGCACAGACATGTCGCAATCCGCTGTTCTCAGCAGCCCGAATGGCTTATCCCAAGCCCGGTCGCCGCTCGTCAGGCGCTCCAACGTAGAGCGATCATGCATCCGATGCCATGAGCGCAAGGTCCGGTGTAACAAAACAATGCCATGCTCTGCTTGCACCAAGGATGATACACAATGTCGGTACCCAAGTCAAGGAAGCACTATAACCACCGGGTCTAGGGTGGGGAGGACTCGATATCCAATGAGAGCACGCGAGTGGATTTATGCGCTGCACTCACTATATCCGTAAAAATAATCCTTTCAAAAACTGTCGGCACGAGACCTACGGTAACCGAAAGCGGCGAGTATGGCTAAAGGGACATGGGAACTACAGTAGCGTCAAATTAAACTTGGGACTAACTTCTTTAAGAAATGATCGAGCGACGCCTACCCAGGAAAGCAAGATACCCATGCCTAGGTGGCCCGCGCAGTCTGTGCAGTGTGGATGCGAGGGAAGTTTGGCCGACCATTATGATACCCAGCCGCCTC
The DNA here is from genome assembly GCA_001305275.1 of Talaromyces verruculosus. Lineage (NCBI taxonomy): Eukaryota > Fungi > Ascomycota > Eurotiomycetes > Eurotiales > Trichocomaceae > Talaromyces > Talaromyces verruculosus. The sequence goes on from LHCL01000074.1 coordinate 13,319, forward strand.
ACATCCCCCAAAATGAAACCTACTTGCAGATTAGATATAGCGCAAAAATTTGTATGCTACGTAGAAATACTTAGCGCCACGATCATATACCCATGCTACAGCCACTTCAGAAGGGTCGGAAGGTTAGACTGCCGACTCTCCCACCATAAACCCTCGGAAGTAGCGGATTCATAGCAAGCGGTGGGAACTGCAGAGGGTGTGGGACACGCACCAAGTCACGTGAAGATATGAATAATATTCCACTGATAAGAAAAATAAATGGTATACCCAATGAGCCATGCTCATTGGGTATCGAATGATCTACCATCTACCATCTACCACAAAGTGGTAGACGATATACGGTATATGAACATGGAGGACTGGATATATACGGACGCTCCTTACCATCATGTATTTAGTTCTTCATAGCTCTTTAATCTAAGTCACTTGATATCAGACTTTGACAGTGAGAGTCAGTAAGGCATTCTAAATCGTACGGGCACCAGGCTGTACGGGGGATCTCTTCTATCTTAGTTACATTTAAGACTTCCAACTCATCGACCGACCTATTGTCGCTTTGTTTATTCAAGCCTACTCTATCGATCAGACAACTCGAACCTTTGTGTGGTTCAACTAAGCCTAACGTATCTACGACACGACACTGTTTAACTAAGGTGGATCCAGGTCCGTGACAATGAAGGTTTCGAATCTGTCCATCCTATCCAGAGAGTACCCTTGGTTCCAGAGCACCGCATTGGCCTGCAACTGGAATTCTATCAAGATGACATCCCCCCATCCGAGTGACTGCTGTGACGCAACAGGGTAAGCCTAGAGGGAAGATCATTCAACTTGGTCAAGGTGAGTATTAAGAGCAGCTAAGACAGGAGGTACGTACTGAGAAGCAATCTAGACGAAGCATATTTTGTACCTCCCGAAGAAGGACATTCAAAGAACACTATTCTTTTTCTCCCCATCTCATAGTCCCGTGCCTGCGAAACCACATGTGGGGAGCTTGTTCAAATAATATATAGGTTTTGCTGAAGATCCCTGTGGCAAAATTCACAGACTATAAGTAATGGCTATCTGTGTGGATTGCCCGAAACTGCTTCGCAAATTCATCAGTGCCTGCCACATTCTCCACTACCACACGTACGTCTGAAGAGCACACTTGAATATTGTTGCGTAGATCTGACTTTTTCCCCCCTTTTTTTGGGTCAGTGTTCTTGATGTGTAGGGCCACATCTCATTCCGAAACCCTACAAAACCCAATGTCTTTATTATGTGCTGCAATATGGCCCCGGCCAATGTCTCTTCTGTGGGTGATCTTGTAGAATATCGGATTGATGATGGTTGCCCTGTAGCTACCTTGGTACCAACTGGGTACATGGAGAGGTATCCTGAAGTCAACAGCGTCCTTTACAGCTATTTGAATGCAGCCAACCTATACTGCAATTTAGGTAAGCAGAAATATTTAGATGATCCTACTCGTTATTTCTTGCTGATTGTGAAAATAGATGCAATACTGAATCTAGTATCTATATGGCTGGATTCTTAGGTGAATTCTAGATTACTATCTACGCCTTCAATAATGGGAGTCCTTAAAGTTGCTGATAGTCTATAAGGCACGGTCACACCCAAATTTGAGATCTCGGATTACTGGAAAAGTGAAGATATTAAAGACCTGCTCGTACGCAATATGCTTCTTGGCGAGGCCCTTGTCTCTTAATTTCCTGGCAGCAACAATGACTAGTCACATCCAAGCCATAGTGTGGCGTTGGTGCGAGGTCATGGAATCACGATTGTGGCCACTAATATGGAAGAGTGTGTTCTAAAGGCATTTACACCCAAAAGAATGCTGCGATTCAAATAGCAATATTGACACGGTTGCCGCTATTCCCAGAAAGTCGAATGGCGAGCCAGCCATTCGATATCTGAATGATAATGAAGCAAAGGATGCGGGAAAAATGTGGTCATGTCACAGGCCTTGGGACTTCTGGGTTTAGGAGGTGCAGGAGTCGAGATTTTATTACTGATGAGAAATGGCTAATTATCAAGTTACTTTAGAAAAGGCTGTGAGGTATGCAGATGCTGCACTGGAAACCAGGAAGATAGATACAATTGAACCTTGTTGAACCGGACCGTAACTATCACTAATCTACTAGTACATGTCGTAATATATATGCTGTGCCTCCTTAGAGCCCTTTTAATATATGTCATCTTATCTGTCAGTGTCGTAGCGGATGCTTATGGGTTAGTAATTTTATTAGTAGCTGGCTTGAAGGCACCTCTTCAAGTGTCCAACATCCTATCTTTGGCAGTTGAAGCGCATCTACCGTGTCTGGCACGAGGTGGGTGAGGTGGATTAGATCGGGAAGAGTGGTTGATTGACGTGGCGTTGAGTCGGCCTGTGGCAATTACAAACTATATTGTGGCCCATACTGCTTCTAAGTTTGGGGTCCAATTCTGATTATCTAAAGGTGATTAAAAGAGGAAGTGCTCTACGTCTTCTCTTGCTTGTCCACATGCACACTGATTGGTCTGCGCTACGTTGATTCGATAGAGATACCCATTTAATCTTGCCATGCCAGTCCGGAGTTGCGCCAGCACGCTCACTTCTTTCCATGATAATAGATCATATAGCTTTTGGGTGTGTTTGCCCAGGAGTGCTGCATCCACTCTGTTGACGTGTTTGCCTACTTTCTAGGCAAGCCTTTGCTGGTAATATTCTGGGATCGTGCGATGTTGTGCGTTGTTGATCTTATTTGGGGAACCTGTGCTTGTGGGGTCGCGTCCTCTTGGGTTGCTGTCCTCGCTTGCTCTTTAGCTAGACTTAATAGCTTGTTATCCTTACTAGTAGGGATCTAAAGAATAGTGATCTGATTTCTGTTTCTCCGTAGCCTTTTAATCAACTTGTATATTTGGGAGATGTGTTCCTGACCCAACTGTTGTTGAGGGTTCCTCAGTGTGAGTGCTGTGGCTTTGTTGCTTGTCAGCAGTGTGATTCTGTACTGCTTTGGTGCTGGTAGCGTGCTCAATGCGTGTGCCATTGCTGCTAGCTCTCCTGAGTATGGGTTCTGCTCTAGTCATATGTATAGTGTGAAGGAGAAGGTCTTTAGTTTGAGCTTTTGATACTGGAGTGGTTTGCTTTGGATTGCTCTATAGCATCCTACCACCTTATTGTGTGCTGAACTGCTCACTGTGATCTGTATCGATCTACCTGCTTTAGTGTGCATTTATAGGGTTTTACTATTATCAGTCTGCACGTGCTCCTCCTATTTATAGATAGGTTAATGGTTTCTAGTGTGTCTATTTTGATATTCTTCAGCGCGTCTACCACCTAATATAGTGGTGAGCGGTGATATCTTTTGAAATTCCTGATCTGATTGGTACGCCTGCGAAGGGGATTGGTTTCTGATAGGGTGTGTGTGTAGATGTCCGTCTATATCTTCATGGCTTGTCTCTAAAACCAGCTTTATGTAGTGGCAATGTGAGCCTCTGCTTCTGCCATACTGGTTATGACTGTGAGGAATGTTCTTATTGTCGGATTAATAACGCTACGTTATGGCGCTACAGCGCTGTACGCGTAGCGAACGTATCGCGCACCGGAGCGGGATCACTACGGTAGTAATCCCGCGTCCGTACGTCGTACGTACGTGCGCGTATGTGTGCAGGTGCGCCGGTGTGCCGAATCAGGGGATTGATATTCCGACACTAACCCTAACTAAAAACGATGAGCACAGACTTTGCTTCATGTGGGACTCTGAGTGGCAGTATCCAAGGAAGCCATTTCTGAATTAATGAGAGCCCTGATAATAATGGTCCCTCCCATCGGCGGATCGGGAGTTCCGTCCCCGGCTGTTCGCCACTCTCAACCTCCAGATTTTCAAGCCTGAACCTCAACTCCTGAACTCCTCGAAAAGTCTCGAGTTTACATCACTTGTTCGTAACACAAACAGCTGGATGTGAACGCAATGAGCCAGCCCTCCCTTGATCCCTGTGCCCGGCTCACTTGTGAGCAATGCAAGCGTCGCAAAGTCAAATGTGACAAGACAAGCTGCGACCCTGCACGGCATGCTGCAGGGCGAAAATTCACTGTGTTGCAGTTGAGCGAGCTCGCCGGCCGCGAGGCCGCTCGGCAAAACAGAAGAATACTATACAGCAGGGTACGGTGTCGTGTCACCAAACTTCCAACCTGTCCAACCGAGTCGAAATGTTAGAGGGGCTGGTCCGCTCCCTGCTCCACAGTCGCACAGAGACTTCTCTCAACGACACGCGACAATTATCGCCATCATTGCTGGGCGATTTGGACCAAATCTTCCTCCCAAGTGTAAGGGTGTGCTGCTGGTTCTCATATTTTCTTTCCGCTCACTAGCCCATGTATGTATGCTATACAGGAAATAGAAAGTCAGAACGACCCATCTACGGCCACGCCGCCGCAGATGAATGATATCCCAACTATTCTGGATCAGAAACTGCTGCAGATATACGTGACCCACGTTGATCCCATCTTTCCCATCCTGCAATGCTCCTCACTCTGGGGCTACATTACCAAGGGACTACCATATTTTACCTATGCTGCAGACCATCCTGCTCCGAAAGCTCTGGTCTGTGCCGTTGGCTACATTGCAATTACCACACTCAGTGATAGCATATGCTCTCAAGAGCTCGGCTTATCGCGTGACATTCTCCTCGACAGATACCACAGGTTGACCGAGCATGCACTAGAACAGGCAGATTATTATAATTCTGATGATCTAACGGTGCTGCAAGCCTTCGTTCTATTCCTTGTATGTTGTGTCGTGATTTTCAACTCTTATTAACCTGATCACTGAGCATAATCTAGGTCTCTCTTCAGGCGCATGACCGCAGCCGAAGGCCTTGGACAATGTTAAGTCTGGCCGTCCGAATTGCCCAATCGCTCTATCTCGACAAATCAGACCCTCCGTTTCCAGTGACACCCTTGGAACACGAAATGCGTCCACGACTTTGGCATTTGATATCCTTGCTAGATGTCCAGGCTTCCTTTGATCGCGGATTGGCGCCTATGCTTCATGCCCATTGCTTAAACTCGCAGGCTATCCCAGCCCTAGACTTCTTTGGTTATCCCCTGCCTTTAGACGACGATAGCTCGGTGTTCTCTGGGTCAACATCGCTCGCCGATCCAAAGTTCCTTATGGTGATGGCCGAAGCCACGCGCGCATTCCGCTCCCTCAACTTGTCCATGGGCACCTATACCAACTTTATCGACATAGACGTCCACTCTCGTCTCCAGACCGCAACCACGTTCCAGCGAGGATCACAAGCGATCTTGAATGGATTTAACCTCGTTAAGACACCCTCATACTTGTTCCTAGAAAAGGTCGCGACTGTTATATATTTATTCCTGCAACTTATTGCCGTGCAACCCGTGGAACCAAATCATAACTCCCACTTATCTCGCTGCCCAGAATACCAGAATGTCCCACTCTCATTAGCAGTAAACTTCCTCCAAGCATTGAAAAACCTATACGTGAACCCACAGGTGCAACCTTTTCGGTGGTACATGCAGTTGTTTGTTCCATGGCACGCAATCGCGGTTGCAATGGAACAAGTCTGCACATGTTATGATTCTTCACTGCAGGCATACTACTACCCCTTGGTAATGGATCTTTACTCTTCACTTCAGGGCCTGATGGGTGACGCGCATCATAAAATACTGCAACTACCGCTACAACGGTTTATTGACCTTCCGCAGACTTGCATCAATCCTGCTCTGTCCGATAATCCCTTGACACCTGAAATTTTGTCTTTCTATTGAGGGCCTCTTGCCGTTTTTTTTTTTTTTTTTTTTTTTTTTTTTTTTTTTGCTATCTACGTAGGTTTGTATGGTGATCGTGCCACCGACATTTCGGATTAGGGACTTCTCTTGGTCAGAGCGTTTCCTTACACAACGAGTTCGTTTCTTTACAATACTTCCAAAGCTTGAGGTTATCCTATTACATCTACTACGTGTTGAACTGACGTCAAGCGATTGCTACCATGTATTCTATCCAGACCATTCCGAATACAAGTGTAGCCCTCGGGATATATTCGTACCATCCATGATATCCATGACACCGAAGCCTGCTACTGTGCCGTACAGCATGAACCAGCAAGTCACTCTGACGATCGAACAAAGGGATGTCTCCGAAGTTATACCATCGCTTTAAAGTTGTTCCAAGTGCAATTGCACTAAGTCCGGTGCCAACGCAAGCAACTTGGCTGTAAGATGGAATGGTGTAAGACTCCAAATGATTGTTATGCACGGATTTCAGTCTTGGTGGAACTAATGGGAATTCCCAATAGAACCTTGGGATTTCCCAGGGGCCAGAGTAAGGAGCTTGTAAAAGTTCCATGGCATGGGACTTGGGAGCGACCTCATGGAAGTCCCATGGGCATTGTCAAGGTCTAGTAATAATATTACTTAAATAGGTTAGAATATGGTCTAAAAAAATAACCCATGGGTTTTGAAAAGTGATATCCAGCCCGCTCCGTCACAGGTTGGGTCTGGGTTGGTGCTGGTTTACGGGTAGGGTTTTCCATCTCTAGATTAAATTAAAATATTATACACCACCAATTTCAATACAATACTTATAACATTAAAGAGTATAAAACAACCAATGTCCTAATCATACGAATAGTTAATATTTTATATATAATTTGTATATGGCTTCTAAAATTGGGATGTGAAATCAATATCGCACACGCGTTCAGGAAAAGGTGGCAGCTCACTTGGGGTGGCGACTCGCTTGTGGATTGCGTTACTATGTTTGACTTTGATTTTCATAATACTATCATAGATTTCTCATTCTTAGCGCTAGGAAATCTGTTGAAAATTGCCCCCTGTTAACCGAGCCACTCTGGATGTGCCCGCAGGCATCTCGGTCTGGAAGATCTGTTTACGGAAAGATCGTGAGCAGTAGTAGATATATCAGTTGTACGCTTCCCTTAGGGGGTGATGATTCTGATAAAGCGTTCTCAACGTCGTTCTTCTGTCTTCTTTTAACTAGGGTCTATCTAACTCTGGGGTAAACCATAGAAGTTTCAGGATCTACATGAAGCTATCCGAATATCATTCATTCCACGGCATTATACGGAGTAGGCTAGATCCCATGGGACTTGCCAAGGCCTAACCAGGGTTGGGTTGGGGTCTTGCCAGGTGTTGCGGAAATCTAGTGATTATTGTGGGGAAACCACAAAGCCGGTGAGATCAATCTCTAATTCCTTTCTAACGTTCTTTGGATCAAGCGCTGTTCGAGTGGTGCTTGAACAGCCACCTGGAGTGGGTTTACCAGCAAAGCGATCAGCAATCCAGTCGAGCCATTCTTGCGATGAAGAGATGACAGTTCCTCCATGATCTTGGCCAGTATATAGGAGCAGATATGCTTCGTAACCCGGCATGGTGCATGCTTCCCGGTGAGCATTAATTGTCACATTCGCGACAACAGATATGTCAGCAAGTCCTTGCACAACCAAGACTGGTTCGGTGGCCAATCCACCAGACGCCGGTGCGACGGCTTTCTGCCATTTGCTGATTGCGTTGTCATCCGAATTGTTACGAGCCTCCATGAGTAAATTTTCACTGTACAAGTCTTGGTACGGCAGGTCCAGCGTCATTGCTGTAAGTGCATCTGTGCAGGTCTGCGTGAGTTCGCCAAGTTCCATTCGTTTAAGGTAGGGCTCGGCTACATAAGTAGATGCGTTGAAATCCGGATAAACACGCTTTAGACCTATGGCAGCAAGTGGTAGTTCTGCAATAACCTCCCACTGGTGATAGTGAGAGAGCGGCAGTATGTTATTGATCGCGTTGTAAGCCATATCCCTTAACTTGGCTGCAGGGGAGATGGCAACGGTCCCAAGGTATTTCCCGCCTGAAGTTGTGTTCGACGATAATTGGAGTTCTTCGATTTGTTCTGCCAGCTTCCACACAGCTGCACCTCCTTGCGAGTGCCCAACACTGAGCCACTTATGGGATAGTATACTTTTGAATGCCTTTCTAACAGCTATGACGGAGTAGTAGAGGTCATTTGCATGGGCAGGAAAAGTGCACCATTTGTGATCCGTGTAATTGTTACCTAGCCCCGCATAGTCAGTGGCGACAACGGCATATCCACGCTGAGTGATTAGACTCCAAGTATTGTAGTCATAGAGCTTAGGGCCATTTGATGGAGCACATCCTCGATATACACCCAATGTACCGTGACCGAAGGCAACAAGGGGAAAAACAGTAGGTGGGGACCAAGTAGGTGGTGTAGTGGGAAAAGCTATAAAACCAGTGACAGGAACAAGGCTGCCATCCCAGTCTTTGGATGTGTACTGTATACGATAGGCAGTGAGGCCAGAATCGATATCGTAGGCTGAGCCGTCAAGAACTTGCAGCTTTAGAAGATCGCCCGCCTGAGAAGTAGAGAAGTTGTCGGCGGTAGCGTAAAAGTTGAAGTCGAAGTCTGTGCCAACAGTTGCTAGATCATCTGGGGTGGCGGTTTGAAGATTATGAAAGCAAGCTTCTCCACAGTGATACGTTTCCGCGACAGCGGCAGTGATATTGAGGTTGACCGCCTGCTCTGCTGAGGCTAGAGCAAGAAACAGAACGACGGAAGCAAGGGCAGCAACCATGGTGGAGTATGAGTGCTTGATATGTGAATGTTTTGATCTCGGCAAACGTAAGCAGGCCGAATAGTAGTCTTCAGGTAAAGGGTGTAGAGGCACTGTAATTATGAAAGAGAAGACGGCTGGTCTCGTAGAAGGAGCAAGTAGGATATCACTCTCGCTTTATAACGGGTGCCAACAAAAACACGGCTTATCGTTAAATTACCCTCCTAAGGCTAAGACACGAATTGTCTCCCCATTTTCCTTGCCGTAAGCTTCCGGTGAGTAGCAACTGGTCAATCCGGAATTGCGGCGTTGCTCAAATGCTCTGTACATCCATGGATCCTTTGCTTGAATGTTGCCGTTGGTTATGTGAGCCAATTAGCAGAATCGGGACGCAAATGGGAAAGAAAAGACGAAGTTAAATTTCACACACATGTCATTTGCACTGTAGTTGCAGAGCAAGAAGCCAATAAGTAAATATTAATTGTAGGGAGGAGGGATGAAAATACTTTAATGCTCGGAGGCCTGGATAAGCGGATGGAAACAACAGACTATACTGCTACAGTAGCGAGTCTCTTCACTGTTTTTGCTCGTCTGATGGTATTACTTAGAGAGCTACGATCAGTTAGGAACAATATGTGATTCCTATTGGGGTAATATTCGGGCGAGGCCATCACCGCCAACTTTATCTGGGACTTGTTGAGCTAACCAGGCTCTTGATGATCGGGTGCAAACCCCTTTGAGTGCAGCCCGTCTCCACTCTAGTGGTACTGTAGTAGCGATCGAGTTAGTCGTCTAGTATGTACATGTATGTAACGTTAACTATAACTAGTTGTCTGTGTCATCCCGGAGCGGTTATTTGCTCAATACTGTGCAGGTGATGATACAGTACCTCATATTCTGGTTGTCGTTCGATTATTGCCTAAAAGGGTTAGCGACAAGCGCCAAATTTCGCTTTTGGTCGCACTTCGGCTTTATCGAAGGCCGAGCAAATCCTATGACCTCGAGTGTAGCCCAAGTTGGTATGTTAACTGTTAACTAACATAATCGATGGTACACACGGAGTGATTTCAACGGCTTACTGTACAGAATATTTTGAAGCTTTACAACACCATATAACGAGTGAATATAATGGATTTCTGATGTAGCACTAAATGAAATATAAGAAATTAAATAAGCATAAAAATTAGTCCTGAAAATGCGCAGGGGACCGTATCGCGTGGCCCCTACGGTTTGTAGTAGTAATAACCTCCTCAACAGCTCAACAACCACCAACACTGTCATCTCTCTGGACAGCTCTCAAAAAATCATTCCATACTTATAGTATGTAATTGATAAGTTACGTTCATATTCTACTCATTCTACAATACATATTTACATGATGAACGGCGATTTTCTATGTTTCAGCCCCATATGAAATTACTTTGAATATATTTTGCATCTCCTCCCTCACCCGAAAATTACTCATCTACTGGAACATCTTCTTGTTCTTTGTGGGGTCATTGGCTAATATCGACTCAGGGTTCCTAGTATAGGTGTCGTTAGGTCGTTCGATAAATCGTCTCAAGAGATTGGTTTCGATAACAACTGCCAGATACTCTATCGCTAGAAGAATGGCAACAATTGAACTTGGCGATGAAGTCTATGACAGTATTCCTATTAATTGTCTAAGTATGCTATGACTGGTCTATAAACCAAACCTATAGACAACGCCAATAACCGAACAAGAAGACAAGGAAATAATAAAAGAGTGGAATAGCAACGAAATAGAAAGGAAAAACAGACTACTCAGCCTTCTTACTCGCCTTCGTCCTCAACTTCATCAACACATACACCATTGCATACGATGAAACCACAAAGATAACCACAATAGCCGCGTCCCTCCATCCGTAATAATACTCCTTGAGATTCAAGGTCTTGAGATAGTCGCTTCCCTGCTGGTATTGGCACACTTTGCAGCCCGATGTAGCATCCGGATTCTCCAGGTAAGCGGCAGAACCAAACCCGTTCAAATACTCAGCCAGATAATCGGCGCATGTCGTGGCGTTGGGAGTGTTGAATATGGCGTATTCGGGCTCGGCACAGCGGACGGGACTATCCCATCCGGTGAAGGTGAGCATACTACCCATGAGATAGTTGAAGGGATTAAGGTAATAAATCCAGTATCGCCAAAACTCTTGGATTTGAGTGTAGGGAACTAGCACGCCGCAAAACGAGACCAGGATACCAATCACGAATGGATTTGCGAGCGTGGCAAACACTGCATTGGGCGCGTATGCGGCAATAAACTGGCCAATACCGGTATAGACAAACTCGTACATGACCATGACGAAGAAAGTGGCGCCGGCTTTGTTGCTGTCCGTGGGGAATCCGACCGTGTAATACCAGCAGACAAAGTAGAGCACGGCACAGATACACAGATATGGAAGTTCGGAGACGATCAGACCCGTCACAAAGGCTTTCCAGGAGTACATTTTCGACTTCTTCTCGCGAGTTTCGTAAATATCGCGTCGTTCGATGAAGAGTGGTTGCAATTGCGCAATGACTCCGGGGGCGACGAAGATGAATTGAAACACGGTGAAAAGTCGCATTTGTAGGTCGGCGACGGTATTGCCAATCATCCAGAAACTGAACCCATTGAACAAAGCCGAGAAGATGTGAAGCATGATCTTATTGTTAAGATAAGCTGTGTTGCGGTACAAGGCTACGTTCATCCGCTGCGTCACGATCTTGATCTGTTCCCAGAGCGGCGTTGCGAATTCCCTGCCATCGTCTAACGTGCCGGGCGGTTTTGCGGCTGCTTCGGCAATGATGTTGTCCAGTTCGCGGTTTATTGCTTCGAATTCGGGGGACTCGAGCCAGACTTTATTCCAGTCTCGGCCCTGGGATAGCTCGCCTGAGACGACATCGATCATGTGTTCAGCTGGGTTTGCCTCGGGGGGGCAGGGAGCACCGTATCGGCCAAAATATTCCTTGACCGTAGCGCCGTTGTCGCCTATATCACCGAAGTACACGGTCTTGCCGCCTTTGGCGAGAAGGAGAAGAGTGTCGAATTGAGCAAAAAGTTGAGCAGAGGGTTGATGGATGGTGACGAGGACGGCTTGGCCGACATCGGCTAATTTGCGGAGGAATCGGACGGTGTTGAAAGCTGATTGACCATCGAGACCGGAAGTGGGTTCGTCGAGGAAGATGAGAATGCTGGGTTTGGAGACGAGTTCGACGCCGATGGTCACGCGTTTGCGCTGTTCGACAGAGAGACCACAGCCAACTTTGCCGATTAGAGTGCCTGCGATATCGTGCAGTTCGAGCAAGTCGATGATCACGTCAATGTATTTCAGTTTCTCATTTCGGGGGACATCACTAGGTTGGCGCAACAGTGCCGAGAACTCTAGGGCTTCGCGGACAGTGGCATAAGGTTCATGCACATCAAGCTGCTCACAATAACCCGCCGAACGCTGAAACGAGAGTGGCAACGGACGACCATCAACCATCACAGATCCATGAATCGTTCCTTCGGTCTTGCGCTGGGCAAGAACATCCAGCAAAGTCGTTTTACCGGCACCCGAAGAACCCATCAATGCTCCCAACATGCCTGGTTTGACCCATCCTTGCACATTATCGAGCAATATACGATCGCCGGAAGGTGTCTTGACGGTGTAGCATAGATTCTTCCATGTAAATACGGAAGTGTTTTGGATGAGGCTATTGTCAATATCAGGTTGGCTGGACTTGTCGGTTGATTTTTCGGCGAGAGTGTTTGCTGAGCTGCTCACACAGCTGTTTTCAGACTGGGGTAAGGCTTCTTCGTCGATGGTATTCTTCTGTTGAACGCTTTTCAGGTTTTCGCGCGGAATGAGCAGAGATGGCCCGTTTTCGGATGCCATTCGCCAGCGACAAGTTGAGTAGATAGTAATGGTCACGAAGAGAGCCCACCATGCCCACAGAATTCCAAAGTTCCTCCAGACATGCGATGAGCTGTAGGACATGGAATGTAGGTATGCTTCTCCGGTGACAAAAGTCTGTCCTTGAACAGCACCGCCGACACCAGCACAGGACTGATAAGCAGAATCCGTATATCCCGGCCCATCGGGGATGATATTATGTCCAGCACAAGGAATAATCTTGCCTTTGTACTCATTTCCCAGCAAAGCCTCAAATCCATACGCGAGTGGATCAATCCAGTACAGCCATACGAACCATGGATGCATTTGCGGTTTTGCAATCACGTAACCGACGTACATGAGCGCGGCTGTGACGACCAAACCTGATATCTTGGATGCATCGTCAAAGTTGGACGATGCAGCGCCGATTGCGCGGAAGAGAGCAGTCATACACTACCGTTGTTAGTATCCATGTAGGAGGAAAGAAAGTGACGGACGTACCATCGACGAGGCAATAACAATGATCCAATAAGTGAAGAATGTAGAGGCAGACGCAGTCAAACCAACCATGAAATACAGTACGATACTGAATATGCTGACTTGAAACAAGATGATTGGAATATCGGCCGCAATCTGCGCGATACAAAACGCGGCGGGATGATACATGGCGAAAGCCTTGTGTTTGATCAGCACAGGGCGTCCAGTAAACGAGTCTGTGACTTCACTCATAGCGACGAGAGAGTTGTACAGCAGCGAGAAAAAGAGAGCACCGGACTTGACGAATAGTCCTTCACTGTTTGCCGGCGCGTTGTAGAACAGTGAACCGGCAATCAGAGCCTGCACCAGAGAAGAGATTTGCTTGATCAGAAACGAAGCTTTGTCCCCCCATAGAATCTGATATTGTCGAATAACTGCGGCCCTAACTTGAGTTGCAAAACTGGATGTCAGTGGACTGGACTTGGGTAGTTGAGGATGTTTGTCGTAGGCCACTGCCTCCTTGAATGTTTGCGTGTTTTCTTTCGCTCCTTGGGTCTCGGGGAAATCATATTCGGCCGTCATTTTGGGGTAAATGTCGGATTTCTTGTATTCCTCAAGTAACATATCTGCATTTCGGGGAAATGTGTGTTCGTATCCTTTGGCAATCAGTCGCTCAGTCGGCACAGTGACACCAGTCAAATAATCCGCAACATTGGCACCGCCCCGGCAGACGAAACCAAGATTCTCCATGTATGGACGAGCCGCTTTCAAGGGTCCGTAGAAGACCTCCTTGCCTTCGTCAAGAACAAGCACCTTGTCAAATAAATCGTAAATACCGTTTCCGGCCTGATACAAAGTGACGATGGTCGCCAATCCGAGCACGTCGGTCATTGCCCGGATAGCCTTGGTATAACTCAACGCGGTACTTGCGTCGAGTCCACGGGTACTGTTATCCCAGCAATAGATCGATCCGCGGGTTGCCAAGGTCTCGATAATCGAAACACGCTTCCGCTCTCCTCCAGAGACTCCACGTACATACTCATTACCCACCATGGTATCATGTGTATGCGAAATGCCCATGGACTCTACCAAAAACTCCTTTGCTTCGAGTCTGAGTGCCTTCTGTGACTCTACATCTTGCGGTACATGATGCGCAATCTTGACTCTCGTCGCAAAATCGAGGGTCTGACCAACCGTCAACGTAGGGAAGAAAATCTCCTCCTCAGAATTCATCACAATCTGTCCTCGATACGCTTCTGCTTCTTGCGGCGTTATTGATCCGTACCGTACATCGCCAGACACCGAAGCATACCCGCATCGTCGATTGGCAATCATATTCAAAAGCGTCGTGCAGCCCGATCCAGGACGGCCAAGAACCAACAGCATCTCCCCTGGCTTAACGCAGCCATGACTGTTACTCAGAATCCGTCGAAGGGGTTTCTTGTGTCGTGATTCAGAGATCTTTTTGGGAATATTGAATTGCGAGAGTCCGTTCTCGTTGACCGCGGCTTCGGCGCTGATGACGTCCACGTTGAGTCCTTGCCATGTTACGCCGAGTTCGCGGGGCTTGAAGCCGGAGCGGGCTTCACGCTCTTTGGTTGCGAGAACTTTGTGCTTGAGGGGCCAGTGGTGGGTTGGTGATCGGCCAAGGGAGTGACCTTCTGGGGAGATTGGAGTAAGCTCCATCGTTTCTGGTGATGACGATAATGTAGGGTTGGAATCTTGCTCCATTTTCCTAATAACCACAAAGAAGGTTGTACAAAAGAAGAATGAAATAAAGTTAAGCCACGACGAGAATCAGGGGCATGGAACACTTATAGCCCTTCACCAAAAGTCCAATATCTAGATCCATAAAAGAAATACGAACCAGAGTCCCACTCCACGTCTTAATTCCGCTCTATTCTAATCTTCTCACTATCCCATTCGTCACCTTAAATCCTACGGATCAGTCGGCCGCCCTGATTACCATACCGAATAAGATATATCCGTGGGTCGGCGAGTCGGCCACGACGAACTGCGTAAGTTGAAACGCAGTAAAATAGGGGCAGCCATTGATTCTCCTCGGCGCCACTTTTGCCCCGGGAACCCTAACTTCCGAAATCGTGGTCAAATTACCGGCTTTTGGATATAATAATTTACGAGGGGTCATTGCATTACCGTTATGTAAATTTATAGAAAACTTCTTTCCACTTGTGGCCAATTAGCGCGAATAATCGCGTCAGATTGCGACGTCATGAAAAATACCTCAGTGCCTATCAATCTACTTTTCACTATACTAGAGTTACCGCCCCTTCCACGGCACCCACGTCTCGCGGACAGCAACACCTTTTGACCGGTTTTGAACTTCTCATCAACCTTTTCCTTTTTGGTGTCATCTCCCACCCAGCCAAAAATACTATGTTCCTGACTAACGCGTACAACACTTCAGTCTATTCCGTTTGTCCATCAGGCAAGACCAGTGAACGAGCTCGTTTCTTTTGTAAGTGCAAGGACGCCCGCGTTGATGAGTGCTTCGTTGCGCTCGGGGTATACACTGCACACCTCCGCCACCACTCTTACTAATTGGTCGGACAGCGAGACAAGGCCAGTCGCGACTTGCTGTAGATCACTAGCCGGAAAGTTCCCCGCATGCAATTCCAGCTGCGTATATTCCGGCAAACCGGCCTTGAGATTTGACACAACCTGAGCAGTGGGCGTGGCACCGATAGACAGAACAAGCTCCGTCTTTGGATCAATGACTTCCTTAGCCGCTATCAAGACGCCATTGATCTCGTCGTTCAGAATCTTCACGGCATCCTCAGTTGTCTTTGATCATATGAATGATCCGCACGACAGGAAAAGCCATATATCGACACGGCCTAGGACGCATTAGCCGTCCGGATAACCTCATCTAGCCTCGAAGACGAGTTCTGGATACCAGCACGGTTAGTACCAACATCAACCTTGATGAATGCCGGGTAGGGCGTTGTGCGGCCAGTGCGAGTATTTAACTCTTCCAAGATGCGCATGTGGCCTGCGTGATAGATCATGAGGACAATTTTCAGACCATGTTGACTGCTAAATGTGTCTAGGTCTTTGAAAAGGTTAGGTATTGACCCGAGCCAGGGACGATGCTAATACCTCATCGAGGATGCCTTCTTTTACAAGCGGCATACACCCCCAGATTTCGCACAATGTAGATGCGACAATCTTTTTATACCGCCCGTTGCCGAGTATGATCCGCGTAGTTTCCATACTCTGCCCACATTCAGTAAACATTATAGAAGGAACTTTATTTGGAAAGACAGGAATATACTTTGAGTGTCTTGACATGCGGCCTCAACCCAGTACCCAACGTCTCAACATCATCATGCAGTTTCTTGACATTGTTTTCGAGCACTGATGGGTTTGCCGACGTATGACTGATGTGTTTCGAGGGAGATTTCCATGTATCATTCTTGCACGGCTTTGAACAAATATTGACTCTTTGATAGTAATAATCAATTTAAAGAAAATAAAGTATGAATTTAGTCAGGAACGAGGAGTATTGTCAGGTTGTAGCCGCAGGCGGGAGAGCGGGGAGTACTCCCGCACGATAAGTGGGATGCTCTGAGGTATTTCACTCACACATAGTAGAAGGTAGATGGTTCGCTACCCAATGAACATAGTTCATTGTATACCATTTATCTTTCTTATCAGTGGTATACTATTCTTATCTCCACGTGACTTGGTGTGTGTTCCATATCGTAAGTCCTGACCTATTTCCAATTGTCTTGTCATCGCCCTGCGAGACCTTTCCTTCCTGGTTACCTAGAGTATTGAACGTACCTATACCAAAATCAGGATTGCTTTCTGTTTCATAAAAACATAGATTTCCAGCAAAACAATGGTGCTGTTACGTACTATACGGGCCATAAATACTGGAATGCTGGACTAAACCTAAATATAGAATAGGCGACGGAAGTGGCGCCGAGAAAGAGTCAAAGAGTTGCAAACCATGTAAAGTAGCTCATGCAATGCGCTGTATCGACCCATCTATTGTTACTTCGTTTACTCAAGTCGCCTTCAACCGATATACCAAGGAACCTTTGTGTGGTTTAATCAGGATAACGTATCTCGCCACAACGCTATTTGACTTAAGGTGGATCCAGGTCCGTGACGGATGCTAGGCGGAAAGGTCGACTGTTCAATAGCACAGTCAGGGTTGGCTATTGCACATCCTCTACAAATTTCCAACGCTAATCATAGCGGAGAGGCATTGCATTGGTGTATGTTACTTTCATCGTAACACAGTAATCGGTTGCAGAAAGTGCCGTTAGCCGACATGCGACTGTACAATCCGTGTCCACAGTCGGAGTTTGATGCTCGGTCTCCGAATTCTCCGTTTATGCCAACTCCATATCCTTGCTATACAAACCATCATGTTGAGCTATAAATCTTGATCTTACGCAGCCAACTTGGCATTGCATCTTTTCGCCCATTGACAAGATATATCAAACTACCATGGCGTTCCTATACCCAACCCTGGTCCTTTGCAGTGTCTTGTTCGTGTTGCTTGCAAGGCGAACATACGTTGCTTTTTTCGGTCCTTTGAAGCATATCCCAGGTCCCACATGGGCTAAATTTACACGACTCTGGGAAATGCAGGCCCACATACCAGGGGACTTTGAGAGACGGCTTGTTGTACTACATAAGCGTTATGGTAGTTATTATTACTGCACATTAACCCCTTTTTCACGCTAGCTGACTGGTTCAGGGCCAATTGTCCGTATTGGTCCGAACAAGTGCAGCATCGATGACCCAGAAGCTGTAAAAACCATTTATGGAATCGGGCGACCATTCGTTAAAACAGGCTATTACACGGCATTTACTGATGTGAACAAAACAAGCTTGTTCGCTGAGAGGGATCCTAAAGCTCATGCGGGAATGAGGCGGAGGATTGCACAGTTGTATTCGCTAAGTAATCTCCTCAGCTATGAGGGATTCATTGACAGATGTACCACTATCCTAGAAGACAAGTTACAGAATATTTCCACCGAGCAACGCCATTTCGAGATGGGTGCGACCTTACAGTACTACGCTTTTGATGTTATTGGCTCTTTGACGGTAGAGAGCTTGAACTGATGTATTTCACATAACCAATGCTGACGTTATCTGAAAGACAGGCTCTACTTTCGGCCTAATGGAGAAAGAATGTGATAACGGGACTATAGCCCAGCTCCATAGCGCTACCCTCTACGCAACCTTCGTTGGCATTGTACCAGAGCTTCATTACTGGTTGCAAAAGACGATTGAGATATTGAGACCATGCGGCTTTAGCTCGGCCCGCGCTGAAATGCTCGATTTCGTCGACTTCCATATTAACCAGCGCCGCAAGGGCGTCACTCCAAATGACAAAAACGACTTCCTTACTAAGCTGCTGAAGCTGGAAGAGGATGGAGCCAATACTCGAGCTGATACGCAGATTTCGTGCAGGAGTAATATTGCAGCTGGTTCTGACACAACTGCCATCTCTATGAGCGCAATCCTCTACTACCTTCTCCAGAATCCAGACGTGATGTCAAAACTACGAGAAGAAATTGATGGGATGGCGGCCAAGGGCGTCATATCCGATCCGGTAACATACCAACAATCACAAGAAATGCCGTACCTCCAAGCAGTAATTAAAGAAGCACTTCGCATGCACCCGGCAATAGCGGTACCGCTACCGCGATGCGTTCCCTCAGGTGGTGTATCGATTGCAGGCAAGTTCTTACCAGAAAATGTGAGCAATCAGGTCGAAAGAATCTGTACCTTACGTTAACATTGATGGCAGACGGTTGTCGGGATCAATCCCTGGGTTGCCCACCACAACGAAGAAATCTTTTCGAACCCCACACAATTCAGGCCAGAGCGTTGGCTAGGTCCCAAAGAGGAGGTGTTGAGACTCGACTCATATTTTGCTTCCGTACGTTCCTCTTCCTTGTTCTTTGGCTCTCGGCCGAATTAACAAATAACATATAGTTCGGCTTTGGTTCGAGAACCTGTATAGGAAGGAATATTAGTTTCCTTGAGATGAGCAAACTCATTCCCCAGCTCATTCGAAAATACGATTTCGAACTAGACCCTCCGGGTACGGAATGGACCATACAATCATACTTCTTCTCCAAGCAGAGATTTCTCTGCAAGGTCAAACCCAGAGGAAGCATACAACCCGAAATAAAGTGAGAAATCGGGAGAAGCTGAACTATGGGATGATGGAGTGTCGGGTATTGTTTGCAGCTAATCACTTACTTCTTTCCATTGGAGCTTGGCATTTTTCACGATGATGTGACTACGAGCCAGCGGCTTTTCTGACTGAGATATGCATCCAATACGTGGTCAGTCCTTTGCGCCCATTGACCTGAGCTAGATTCTTGGATGCGAAGCAGGCGATCAGCCTATGTTCCGTCTCAAAGCGTCCGGAACCCCTAGGCACAAATTTCATTAAGCAAAATCTCTTCTTGGCCCCGTTGATGGTTCTACTTTTGTTATTCTCTTCCCTTCTTAGTTCTATTGTTCAAACTGTGCGCTTTCTCCCTTCCCTTTCCCTCTTATTTCACTTAGATCGCGTACTTAGCAGCAAATCCCGCGCTTCAAGTCGAGTCAGTTAGACCTCTTCGGCGTAACATCGTTGCTTTATCCCACCTAAGTCCATAGACTAAATTATGAAGGAGGTCTTGAATCTGTCTGTAATAGCAGAAGATGGAGCATCAACGCGATATACTTCAATCAAGTTCTTGAGGTATAAATGTTTGCGGAATTGGACAGTATATCTGCGTAGGATGTTTTTTCGTGCTCTTTTAGAACATGGTTCTGGAGTGGTGGTATTGAGCTGAGTTGCTAGTGCAGATTTATCAGCGCTGTCTCCTTATGTTATCTGTGTATCTTGATCGTCTTCTGGAGACTCGCTTCTAGTGTGTTTGCCGGCGGGTTGTGTTGTTGTGGGTGAGTCCGTCTGGTTGGGAGTGACGACGCCGGTTTGCTGGAAGTTAGCTTGCTTTGACGGTGTACGAGGAGCTCGCTGGGTCCATCGGTCCTGTTGTCCTTCTTTAGGTGTCGTTGAGGACGGGGTTAGAGGATAGGATGTGGTTGACGTGGGAGGAAATGAATATCCTCTCTCATCACTGCTAATTGACGATTCTCAGCAGTGACGTCAAAGATACGTCCTGTGACTATGGTTTGGGTGTTTGGCGTCAGCCATGGGAACTAGTTGGCCATTCTTGAAATAAGCCGTGTTGGACCAGATCCGACTACGTTGCGACGAAAACTGGGAAGGCCGCAGAAAGCCAAATGCACAACCACTCATTTGCGAATTGGCCTTCAACTTGCTAACAGGAACAGCCATGAGTGTTTGGTTCTCGCATAATACAGTGTGATTTGGCCGTGTGCACCCCACTGACTACTAATCAAAATTGATGCTGTTTGAAAGTCGTCTTTATGGATGGTATGATATTCTCCGTCCAGTGGGTTATTTCAACCGTCTCAGTCCTCAGTTCGCATCCAGATCTCCTCCCCTTTGTCTGGGGGAAAAATAAAGTTGCTTAAGCGTATATTATGGGCTGAAACCGTTCACACCCCAATCTTACGTTTGGTTTATAGAGCTAGATTCCCATTTGCTTCATTGAAAAGTTAGTCAGCAAGGATTTTACTTATTTCCAAAAGAAGGGCCTGGCGAGAGAAGGCACCTGACGCGGAGCATCCTCAATCTAGTCATTTACGGACAGAGGAGTCGATAATCTCTATACTTCGTAATCCTACGACATTGATTGGTTGGCGGACTGAGCAGGCGAATATCGATGTATGTGTGATAGTAGTGCTCTTCGACTGATCTACCCCTAGGAGTCGTTACGCTGAGACGTTTCGGCTTTCCAGTCTGCGGGAACCTATTCTAGGACTCTATCGTTGATGTTGATTATAACTAGCACTTGAAGAAGAGAAACAAGTATGTGAATATTTTCTTCTGCACATCTCTCCAGTACAAAATACTGTACTGTACATTAATCGTACCGGAAACAGAGTTGCCTCGGAGTTTGAAGAAATGCTCTCATCTGAGCAGTGAAGTGTTAGGGCCTAGTCACGCGGATGCCAGGTCATCCTATCAAGCTCTTAGCATAGAAAGGGAATGTAAAACCGTGTGGCCTTCTAGGCGCAAAAGAAAAGGGAAGTAATACAGCCTCCCTCTGTCAACGCCATTTTCGGTTTGTCTAATCAAAGGTGGCTCTTTCAGAGCATATTGCATAGTTAATACTAGCTTCTTCGGTTATCATCACATGACACCCAAATAGCTAAAATTCCGTATTTACGAAACCATACCAAAACAATGGTACTCTTACGTTGAAATACCAGTCTAAACCTATTATCGATTAGGTAACGGGAGTGGTGCCGAGAAAGAATCAAAGAGTTGCAAATCATGTAAAACCGCTCATGCAAGGCGCTGTACTTTCGATTGATTTCACGGATACCCAGACTAAACTGCATTGTGAATATAATTTTCAGAGTGGAAGTGGAGCAAGTAAAACCATGGGTGCAAAAGCATCAAAACTGTCGTCACGAGACCTACGGCAATGGAAAGCAGTGGGTGTGGCTATAGGACATTGACACTTACTGGAAATATGGGAACTAACGTCAAATTAAACTTGGGACTAACTTCTTTAGGAAATGGTCGAGCGACGCCTACCCGGGAAAGCAGTGGGGATGCATGCCTAGGTGGCCCCGCTCGGTCTTGGGAAATTTGGCCAACCATTACAATACCCAGCCCCACACTCCCGACTTCGCAGTCTACGGAAATGAAACCCCTTTCGCAACCACAGATTAGATATAGCGCCAAAAATCGTATTACCATACTTAGCACCACGTTCAAATGCGCAAGGTACAGCCACTTCAGAAGGGTCGGAAGCTTAGACTGCCGACTCTCCGATCGTGAACTCTCGGACGTAGCAGACTCCGATCTCCTGCTACCAACGTTATGAGCTGCAAAAACGTTACGCTATTTTCAATGTTATCGGTAGCTTAGCAGGCGCATTTGCCGGCATGGTTGCCTATGGTTTGCAGCACATGAACGGCCTTGGAGGGCCTCGCTGGCTGGAGGTAGATTTTCATCGTATAAGCCCTGGGAATAGCCACTTCTAAGCCGTATGCTAAGCACACGCATAGGTTGAGGGCATTGTTACATGTCTTCTCACCATATATGGCTTTTTCTTTATTATTGACTGTCCTGAACTCTCAGCTAAGTCTTAGAGATTCCTCAGTAACCGCGAGGCAACATATATCGTCACTCTCATTGAGGAAGACCGTTATGACGCCTTAATTGAGCCCTTTCAGCTTGGCAACTACCTCAGGAATACCTTCAACTGGAAGATATTGTCGTTCGCCAGGGTCTATATGCTAACTAACATCTTCTTATATGCTATTGCTATATTTCTTCCTATCATCCTCCAAAAGCGAATGGGCTTTAGCCTGGCAAAATCTCAGTGTCTATTTGCACCACTCTATATAGCCACTAGAACTATTATGTACATACAGGGCATCTACACCAACAAATAGTGAGTGCGTGGCCTAGTAATCATATACAACGCCTGCTTTAGACTTGTTAGATTATCACTACTAGACTTCGCATCAAACAATGGCATACACTATTTCAGTATTTGCTTCGCCACTATCTCCGCAAATGCGAACATACTTGCCATTCTAGCATGTCAAACTAATAACGTACAAGAATAATAGAAATGTGCATTAGTCATATTTAGTAGACTAGTTAGCATTATTGGCAGCACTATATTCCGAAATGTTGATTCACCGAATTACCACCCAGGCATCATTGGGACAATTTTATCTCAAGCGCTCATAATTGCCATTATCAACGTCCTCTTATTGCAATTTTGGCGAGCAAACAAAGCTGCCGACATGGGGCATAGAGTCATAGAGGGCGAGGGTAATTTCCGCTATACCTATTAATCACGAATCTTGGTGATCACCAAGCTCAGAATGCCATGTTGATTTAATAGGATTCTATAATAGTAAATGAAATATTAATTGAATTTTGTATCAGACTGTTATCTTCTATATACAGCAATTAACTTAAACCAGTCTAGAATTTGTCAAGTGGATAAAAAAATCAGTCAGTATAAAATACTACCCATAATTTTGGTACTTTTATAAGTTAAAGAATATCCCTGTCATACATCTACAGACAGATGTAAGATCTTCTTAAGTGCCTAAAACAGAGTACATAGGATATAGTTCATGTGGAACAGATGATACAGGAGACTAGCTATTACAATGCTTATGTTATGCGTTGAGCATATAACTAGTTAGTTAACTATTCTCTTAAACTATTTACCTAATATAATCAATTGGCTCCCTCAGTACTACCGCATACCGATATCCTTCGATACGACACAGTGGTACTTTAATTGGAATTCGCAGTTGTGGGTATCGCTCGACCATTACTGTGAATAGTTTAGCGTAACCAACGCTGCTGCCCTTGGCTGATCCACATGTTACACCTTAACCTATTCTAGAAGCCCAGCGTCTCCGATTCGGCTCACACAAAACCAGGAGGGCAAGGTCCACCAATTCTGTAGGCAACAGGGTATTAATTAGAAGGGAAGAAAATAAGGAATATGACGGATTGCTCCGGCAGCATCCATTCTTTAGGGGTGGCAACGGTAAGAAGATGAAATCAATTAAATATATAAACAGTCCACAGCAGCGCTGTTGTTCTCCAGAAGTAACAGTTAAACATACCTTTTATAGTTTCTCAAGATTATCACCTGCTCTACTAAAAGCGAAGACTTTATTTAGTCTTAGCATTACAGCTCTGTTACTTCAATCTCTGGACCTGATTAAGTGAATCTCTTCCACTACTTGTCGACCCTGGAATCCTGCATCTATCCAACATATTTCTTCATAGTCATTATGATGGGAACATGTACTGGTGAGTCATCGAACTTTTTTACCTATTGTTTTTTAACAATTTTACACTAGCCCTGAATGCTCCGAATACCTTATGGGACTTTTGTCCCTCAATTGGGGCTGCATGGTTATTTCTCATACTGTTTGGGATTACTACATGTGTGCACCTTGTGCAAGCAATACAATATCGCAAGACCTACTGCTGGGTGGTCACCATGGCAGGTATATGGCAGACGTTGACGTACATATTTCGAGTTCTGAGTATAAACAATCCGACAAGCCATAGTCTTTATGCAGCGTGGTTTGTTCTGATATTGGTAAGTTACTAACTAGAAGCTATAATGCCACACTGCTAATTGAATAATAGATTGCTCCATTGTGGACGAATGCATTTGTATACATGGTTCTGGGTCGTATGGTATGGAATTTTGCAGACAAAATTAAGATTTTGGGGCTTCGTCCCTGGAATATTGGGGCGTTATTTGTTACATTGGATATTATGTGTGTATTCCTTGGTCGCCGCAATATTCGCAATAGCTAATGGAGTCCAGTGCTTTCATTATCCAAGTTTATGGAGCAGCTGTGGCGAGCCAGAACAATGTACCTGAGAGCGAGATCTTGAAAGGTACAATAGAAGACTATCATGTGATGATCAGGTCACCGCTAACAATATCCAAGGTCTGCATGTCTACATGGCTGGAACTGGAGTGCAGCAGGGATTTGTGATACTATTCATGGTCTTTGCCACAGTTTTGCATCGAACTATTCTCCGAGAAGGTCATAAGCACCTACTACAACGAGCAGTACCAATGCTCTTTATTCTCTACGCAGTTTTATTCCTGATTACTGTAAATTATCTCCTCCCCTCTTCTCCCTTCCCTTTCCTCTACACTGGACCAAAACTAACAGGTGCACCCACTCCACATCTTGAAAGAAATATGCTTAAGCTAACATTCAAACCACATGACCATTCATAGGTACGAATCATATTCAGACTTATCGAATACGCAGATGGACTGCACAGCACGATTCCCAAGCACGAGGCCTACCAGTACTGTCTTGATTCGTTGCCAATGCTGATAGCGTTATGCTTATTGAATATCTGTCATCCAGGCCGCATTATGCCTGGAAAAGAGAGCGATATCCCAGGCCGCAAGGAGAGAAAACAGAAGCGCGTCTATACAAGACCGGATCGTAATCTAGAGATTAGTCTCTGCTAGATAAAGTCAGATTACGCTTCAACGTCCGCAAAATAGAATAGGTGTCAAAAGGACAACTCTTTCTTGGCAAAATGTTTTCGTGAGATATTTTGCCAGTCATTAAACTCATAATGAGAGATTAATCGGTCAGGTCCTAACTCTCTGTGTGCGAGGGTGTCTTATCACCCTATTTATACTGTAGTTATATAGAACTCAGTCGCTCATATAATGTTTAAGGGAAGGAGACTGCCTGTCACTCGTACACCTGTCAAATCCTCGTCAAGCCGGCCGTGTTTATCCTTCCACTTCGCTTTTCTCCTGGATTTCACGACAGGGGGACGAGAAATACGGGGAACTGCTCGTTTCCGATATAGCTTATTACCCGTTTATAAGTGGCAACATAACCATCTAGCTATGAAGGACACTGTATTCATAGCTATAACTTAGGAAACGTGTACATTCTGCTTGTGCAAGTGACCAGTATGAATGTGTTGGACAGCTGGACGCTGGAAAGATCTTGAGCTCTTTGTAGTACGGATGTTTCTTGCTAAGCAGTATCATATTCGATAACTTTGCAACGCTCCGCTCTATACAATGTGAAAGGATCAATGTTACTGCATTGCTAAGCTGAGCTACGTACAATAAGGCACGCGTACGAGAATATTTGACATGGAGAGGAAAAGAGAAGGAAACAAGTTCTCGAGCCAGCCACAGAGATCTATATAATCTCTGTGCGTGGCACCTTGCTCAATACAGTACCGCTCTGTCAGTTCCCTATTCGACAACCCGTAGGACTGCAGCCCTACGACGGGAATAGCTTCACTTTTGACCTGGTACGGCACCGGGACGGAGGGGGCTCTGTCACATACAACATCCCTCCACCACAGAAACTGTCAGGATATATCCACCGTCAGAACAAAACTAGTGGTGACATACTACTAGCGACTAATCGATAACATCCCTTGCTTGGTGTACGAATTCTTGCGTTGGGCTGTGGCTACGGTGTTGTGACCGCCCAGGGCCGGCGCGTGGGATCCAGGGGGTGTTTTCCTTCTAGACTGACTATCTACATCTATCTACATGAATCAATTGACTTTTGCTTTTTGAGCATACATGCAGTCCACTTAACTGTGTACACAGTACCTAGCTGGTGATACCAACAGAAACTGTTCATGGAAAATCAAAAATATATTTCCTCCTTTCTAAATGGACGGATTCAACCAATCTATACCAGTGTAGAATACAAATTTTGAGTTGGGTGAGTTGGAAGTGCCCTGGTAACTTCCCTAGACACCGAGGCTGGCAAAGTCAAACTCGTGGGGCCTGTGCGTTGGCTAATCAACGGGTTTACGCGTGACCGTGTCTCCCGCGCCTCTCTCTCGCTGCGCGATCAGATGATAGCCTATCTGCAAAATATCATTGACCAAGCAGAGGCTCAAGCTCCGTACGGTCAGAATCCCTCTCTCTGGATGCCTCCTCAGGCTCTAGGTTTCTGGTGCAATAACAAAGTACAACGGGCCGTACAAGCACTACCAGTGCAGAGACGGATCTCATGGGCCCCTGGCAGCCTACGAGCCGATCAAATTGTATCAGGTCGCCAGTCGTACATAAATGCCCTGTTGATCTACACTCGTGGCCTTGTTAGTGCTCCCTGTGGAATGCGTTGCCATACCGTTCACAGTAACAGGCCATTCTCCCAGTGTGTCCGTCTTCCTGGCTACTGGGCTAGTTACTGCCCCGTACGAGATGCAATCAACAGTGGCACCAGACAAGATCTTCCTGGTATACAGGCCCAGATTGAGGAGAACGCTGCCCCCAATGCTCGTGTGATCGCCATTGAAGATGCGCCGGGGGACACAGAGGAGGATCCGATTGACCTTGACCCAGAAGATGGGTCTCAAGAGAATCCGTACGAGCTTGATTAAGGTAAGCATACTTTTCTTTACTCATCTTCTGTTCTGTTTGCACAAACAATTATCTCTTCTTCATGGCGGGTGGCTCAGGTACGTATTACTTTTCTTTTTACCCAGTCGTACGGGGCCTGTGTACGACACCTGGACGAGACTTGCACCTCTACGTGGTGTTCAGGACTAGTAGCATTTACTGCGAAGCCAAGCAAGTCATGTAGTGATTAGGGCTCAGTTTTAGATTTCTACGAGATTACAGAAGGACAATTAAATTCTGGCAGAATCTACGGAGTACTTAGCACTGTATTGCTCGTACGGCTGAAATTTGCCCCCCATATATCCTCTAGTTACCTTATATCTTTGTGTCGGTATAACGGTCCTACGAATCAGCGTACGGCGCTGTAACACATACCTACGCGGTCGGACCGCTACCGGTATTACTATTCTGCGTGCGCTACGCGCACAACACCATATACCAGTATTGTATCTAGAACTCCTGGCCCCCTTAGTTTCCGGAGTCAGTCATTATAATCCAATACATTCGTGCTTATAAGCAGGCTCACCACGCAGGGCAGTTGGACCGCCCTAGCTTACGATATCCTACGCTCTGTGATACGGGACGTAGCTGAGCCAACACTTTCCAAACAAGGTGATTAATTTATCTAACTACTAGTACGACTAGGACATCGATTAATTCCATGTCCTTCAACACCACAACCACTGCAGCGAAATTGGCGGCGTACGACTGCTTGAGAAGCTGGGAGCTCTGGTTCAGCCGGAGCAGTAGTAACAGCTTGAGATGTCTTAATCTGACCTTGTACAAGCGCTTGAGCTTCTTCTCTAGTAACCCTTGCTCAATAGATATCTGTTTATTAGATCTCTTACACTTTTGCTTCTC
This sequence comes from Talaromyces verruculosus, assembly GCA_001305275.1. Lineage (NCBI taxonomy): Eukaryota > Fungi > Ascomycota > Eurotiomycetes > Eurotiales > Trichocomaceae > Talaromyces > Talaromyces verruculosus. Next base: position 41,184 of record LHCL01000074.1, read on the forward strand.
TTTCTCATGTGCAGCTCGTAAATTGTAGTTTTCTTTCCATACGAGTAAGAGGTCATTCATAGTTGTTTCGTAGGCTTTTAACATCCACATAATTGCCTGATCAATCACTTGATTTGGGCTTCCTATACGCTCACTTGTACGCTTCCTAATTGCAGTTGATTGGCATATAAATTGGCGTATATTTTAAGGGGTTTATAAGCAACAAGATTGTATATTACTTGATTGACTCAGAGGGGGTGTTGGTGTCGGTGTCTTCAATCGAATATTAAGAGTTTGAATAACCTCATCTGGATTGAATGGCTTCAATCCGGTGGCTGCGAAGCTATTCTGAACAGTTTCAGCTTTATATGCCCTTGTACGAGCTTGTGGAAATGCTGTTAAGAAGTCGACTTTGTCAATATGGTTAAAACCAAGCCTCATTCGTTGTTCAACAAGCGACGTATAATACTGCTTTAAAGCAGCAAAACAACTAACATCAAGAGGCTGTAAGAGATGCGAAGAATGAGGTGGCATGTAGATTGGAATAATATCATTCTCCGTACATGTACGGTCAAATTCTGGTGTTAAATGGCTTCTATGGCCATCAAGAATTAACATTCGATATTTTCCCGTTGTACGACCATTAATATAGGGAATAAAATGGGTTTTAAGCCATTCTAATCCTATTTGATCTGTAGTCCAGCCATTGTCGCTAATATTGATTCTCCAATTATCCGGAAGCTCATCAAACCAGCCTAATCGTACGTTTTTCTTTGCTTTGAAAATCACGTACGAAGGCACAGCCCATCCGGTTGAATTTACTGCTTCAATTGTAGTCACCCATTCTCGATTTCCAGGTTGTAAAAGCTTTGGAGCATATCGAATACTTCTAGTGATAACCCTTGCAGTTGTGCAGAGTCCCATAGCAAAGCCAGTCTCATCAAAGTTGAATATATCTTCTGGTAACATGCCGTACTCAGATATAGCAGCTTGTACGCGGTCAAAATGTTCTCGAATTATCTTTGGATCTTCGCATTTGGCACGCTCATAATTGTATTTCCTTGCAAATTTGGAATTAATCGCTGGATGGCGTTTAATCAAGTTGGTTACCCAATTTTTTCCAACTTGTTGATCTCCTTGTTGTAAAAGTATATGATTAGCCATTTCTCGTACAAGAGAATGCCGGGGAGGTAATCCACGTCGATCTAAATTAAGAACCCCTTTGGCAAGTGGATCCTCCTCAGATTGAGTCCATTTATGATAGTTGGCGCGCTTTTCACCATTGTATTCGATGCCTTTGAGTCGATCTCGGAGAGTTGTACGAGGAATATCATAAATCCTCGTAGCTTCACGAATATTGGAAATTCTTCCATTTTTCAAATCGGAAATAGCTAACTGGATCTTTCCCTCTATATGAGCTGATTTTAATGGGTCTTTCTTGCGAATTGGTGGCATTTTGACGCGTTGAAATATGAGAAATCAATATAGTGAGTTATTTTTCGGAGAGGTCGGCGGGTCGCTTGTGAAATACGTTACAGAATCTTAGGTAGTCATTCTAAGACGAGACTACTTAAATTGGAAAATATTCTTATTTATTGATATGTATATCTCAATTCCAGCCTACGTTATCTAACGATCTAACGGAATTGTCGAAATTCTAGATCTTGACCAATGCCGTTTTGTACGTGAATATGTAACTAGCTATTGGCGGTTCGTTAACTAATTGCTTCCATGGACAATTCGACTCTGGAGTGTCTTCTAAGTTCCGGCCGTAAGGCAGCCCAACGATGTTCAAGGATAAAATTGCTTTACCATTGGCTCTCTTAACTCCGTCTCGAATACAGCGCAGGTCATACCCTGCCGAACGGCCGAACAGCCGAAGCACCATACGAATGGCCTTCGTAAATAATAATATAAAAATTTTGATATAGTATAATTTCAAAATTTAAGAACAAGATATTCGACTTTGTATGTCATTTGATGTCGCGCACCTGGAAAAGGGCACGGTTACCAGTAATCAGGCACTAGGCTGCGAACATGGCGGTCCTTCTCTATCCGATTTTCCACTGCTCGGTGTATCCATGGGATGTCATACTACCGCCGATGTATTGCTGGACTAGTCTGTCAACGACACGAGGAATGCATAAAAACGACATTCCGCACTTTATAAAATGACGTGCGGGAAGGAGTAAACGACCATTTAACGCCATGATTCTCTAGCAGATGGTATTGAAGTTCTGAAATTAGAGTCACGAACTAACGGATGGGTATATGAGTTGATCTACAAGTGGGAATACCGATCAGTCATGATTTTAGGGGGTTAGTCCAGAAGGCTAGCCTGTTTAGCATTGTCACTGAGCAGCCATGTAAACATTTACCGGTTCGGTAATCCGCGTAATGTATGGCGTAGACAGATAATACTCGGCTTTAGGCTCGGTTTTTTGAAGCTGCCGATCCGGTGCTAACAGGTTATTTAACATCGTCATACGTAGTAGATTTGCAGGTCTGTGCTTCGTGATAGGTCTGATGTGGCTGGCGGGCTGCGGTACTATTTCTGATTGGGTAGGTAGAGGAGCGGGTCATAGTTTTAGACGCCGAGAAAAACCGCCACCTCAATCTTCAATTCCACCCACCAGAGATGCTAGGGGGCCAGTCCTCTATATCAGACTAGACAGATATCCTCCTATATGAACCTGCAATTATATGGAGGTTGGTCCTGTCCGCTTCGGCCGGCGTCGTGGGCCATGGGATGCGCGTCTACAGAGCCACAGGTGTTTTCCATGTCGACGACGACACTTGAGGGTCAGTCCTGATCTTGACAAATCCGAGTCTTGAACGAAGATTGACATCATACTGATATTAGTGCGACGGGCGTCGGCCGTGCTCAACTTGTCTAAGACGCTGTGATAACTGTGAGGAGGTGCCATTATTGACGAGCGGCGGCTCAATAACCAAGGACTCGACGCCCAGTGTACCCAAGGCCTTCCCCTCCATCTCGGACGACATGTACTCTTTTCTAGCTCGCAGGTTCTTTGATAATGTTGGCACCCATCGGTCTCCTCTCATTGCTGGCCTCTCTTTCAACACCCTTGGATCCATCGTCGAGGAGTCCGAGGGAGTTCGCAGTGCAGTGTGTGCACTGGGAGCAGTATTTGCAAGTAGAGACGAGAGTAGTTTCCATGTCGATACCCGATATCAATTCATGGATATTGCCAATCGCGCGCGCGGAGACGCGCAGAAATATGTGGACTTTATTGCAGGAAGGAATGACTTCCAGGCCCTGGACCACGCTACTCTTTGCATCCTTTTACTAGGCCTTTACGAGGTTTGTTTATAGAATCCACAGCAATTCAATTACTATATGGCTCATTCAACACAGTTGACAGCAGACGCATCGGGTATACGATGGTACCTGGTTATGAGACAGGTTCTTCGGCCCTTCATCCGACTACGAGAGCCGCAACGTTACGAATCATGGTCGAGAAGGTCAGTATTTCACTTATACTGGATCTTTGAGGCGATGTGTGCCTTGGCCTTTGACGAAGATATCGAACTCGCCGATCTTGACTTGCTCAAGAGTTTCGACCCTGCTATTGACGCCGAGGGTCCATTACTAGAATTACAAAGAGACAGGGACGAAAGATGTCTCGCTACTTTTCTTGTTCTTCTAGGAAATTTGAATTACCGGTATGTCGACTATACTTTTGCTACTCCAAAGTTGTTGCTGACGGGCCTTAGATGCTCTAGCTGGCTACGAAAAGCCCGCGACGTGCTAATGCTTCCGTATGATCATTTGGTTGACGGCCAAAATATTGTGAAGGAGGGAATTCGTGTTCGAGACGAGATCGAAAAATGGGCTCCTGGATTATCCGCAAATTCCAGCGATCAGAACCAATCATATTTTGACTCGACTATGTCCTTCTACCACTGTGGTCTCGTGAGCGTCTCCAGGCTCTTCATCGATCCGCTTTGGGTCATGACTGGTGAGCAACCGCCAACGCTCCCAGAAGAGAGGATAAAATTCCACAGTCTGAACGCGCTGGCTCATATAGAACGACGGCTGAAAAGGGTCGGCATTGAAGCCTTCTTCTATCTTCCGCTGCTAATGGGTATAGCCTTAGAAATGCGGAGTGATGATCACCGAAAGCGAATTCTGGGTCTGCTTGAAACTGTAGAAAAGAAAGGATTCTCAATGGCGCCAACGTTGATTTCCGACCTCAATTTGGCTTGGTCAATGACCAGCGCTTCTCGGGAATAAGGCTCGCCTATAGTCTCCGCCTGCTGTCATGTATCCATATCGCTGATCAGAGGATTTAATGGTTCTGGGAGGCTGTCCGAGTGCACCGAATGCTGATAGAAAATCGATTAATGGTGCAGGAAAGTTCCGTTAATTCGATCTCCAGGTGCGCAGAACTGTGAGCAGTTCGCGTTCATCACGAACGTCTGGCAATGAAGTATAGGAGAGCAACCGCTCAGTCATAAGCCCTTATTAAGGGCTACACCCGGCGTTTACTTGCGAAAACGTGTTACCTGTGCCACCAAGCGCGCAAACTTATCCTACGGGTAGGGATGCGCGTCAGATAAATCGCCGCTTCGTCACCTGCTGAGAGCGGAGGAGGCATTGATCTTAAGGGCGTCTCATAGAGTTCTTTGAACCTCCTCCTTCTTTTCTTCAGCTCTAGGGCGTTTTTTAATAGCTTTATTCGCATCTTGTCCGGCAAGTACGCCTTCAATTTGCACCTGAGGCTTTAATTTATTAGCGGATTTGCGTTTGTAGGCGGTCAATTTGAGCCTGTTGTTGCTCCTTGATATGAGTCTGGGTAAGACTCCCACCAAAAGCCTTGGTGACTCCGAATACCAGGAACCGCCGTCTCTGTCCAATCTTAGTAATAGATCTGTGAAGCTTGTAGTTAGCGGAGAAAACGAAGTATTAGTCGACGAACTTCGGATATCCGGCTCCCCGTCGCCAACAAATACCTGCAAATCATGGCTTAGAGCTCTCATATTTTCTATGCCCCAGATTAAGAGCCCAAAGGCCCTGTTGAGAAAATCCGCTCCGGATAACTCGTGAAGAGCCTTAGCGCGTACACGAGCAATATTAGCACAATAATCAAGTCGATAAATGCGTTTATATTGTACAAATTGCATTCCATCTAAAGGATGTAAAGAATGCAAATGGTATAATCCTATGATAGGCGCAAGAGGTTCGGAACTCCTGCGTAAGCTGAGCATTATGATTATCCAAAATAAGAAGGCACCAATCGTTCCCAGATAAGGAATGGAGGAATCGCGCTTGCTTCAACTTTTATGCCCTCAATAGTAGTTACTAATTATCGCGTAGAAGCGCTGGGAATACGGTCCTTGTCCAATAGGGCCAATACCAAATTCGGAAGCAAAAGACTATTGATCCAAAACGTCATCTTGCTGAGGATCTGAATATAATTCAAGCCTCGTTTGGCCGTCTATAAATGGCTCTAGAGAAGGACAATACTACACTACGCAACTATTGGAACTTGGAGGGAGTCCTCTTACGTGCTGGTCGTCGGTTTAGTCAAGAAGCACTACCTAACGCGCGTCGCCGGAGTCGAGATAAGGAACATCAAATTCTCGCGCTAAAGACGTGATTTTTTGCTTCGGATTTTCGCAAGGATTTTAATGCTTTCGGAATCCTCGTTTCTTGTCTTTTGTATTGGTCAGCCTCCTTGTAAGCTCGTTGGACTAGACTTGCCCCATCTTTCGCTTCGTGTTGGGGCCGATATAGAACCAACAATCAGTAACCCTCTTATAGTACGGACCCTAGTAGAGACGAGTCCAAATCCACACTCCCGTTTCCACTGCACACTAGACTACTAACGGAAGCGTTCGGGCGAAGCTAACGGTTGTTATGAACCTACCTGCATGATACATCAAAAGGTTTTACGTAGTAGGCAGACAAATAACTGAGAAATTGAGTGGGAACGCGTATTGTATTGTATTCAAGTGTGTCTAATAGAATGAAAGTAACTGGCATAGGTGTGCCATACATAATGCAGCGCAGACCTGTGCGCGCTAGTTTAGTAAAGGGGAATCTTGGCAAATCCTTGTAGCGAGGAAAGCCAGCTATCCAATGAGGGCATACGAGTGGATATATGCGCTCACCATATTCGGCATAGCGGTAAAGTAATCTTGTCAATAACCACTACATAACTAGTATGATAAGAACCAACAAACACTAACCAACTTATGGTATTATGATAGACCTTTGTCTTGGCAACTGAAAACCCCAAGTATACTACATTTGCTACTAAAGCTAAGATTGGCTAGAGATAATCGAAAATGGGTCTTGAAAAGTATCCTGCATTTCATTTATGTTATCGTATGTACTTCCCGATTTATTTTGCAATGGGTTGATATGACATAGCAGATAACGGCACCATCTGTACTTAGATTGTATGAAAAGGTGACTCTCAAATGTATCGGCTCGTAGAATCATTTAAGCACCTTTTAATGGACTATTAATACTTAATCGAAAGATAAGAGTACAGGCCGGAGGTATAAAGTCATACACGTTCGCTTTTATTTCGTCACACAAGCAAGCAGTAATCTGAGCCACCGCACAGGATGATAGTGACAGGGCTAGCCTCCTTTTTACTTTTCACATTCTTGTTAGGGGAAGCATTCTCCTTTCCTAGGCCTGATCCCAAAGCAACATGGGTACGTCAGGGTAACTCAAGGAATAGTCCGCGCACGTTGCAAAAGCGTTCATCTACGTCCTCATCTTCATGTATTGAAAGCAATACGACTGTGATCAAGCCTCCCAAGGATAATGTTTGGGATGGTTTGACGGGTGAAGAAACAGCATCCGTGGTCAAATGGCTCTTTCAGCAAACTGACCTGAACCTGACCACCTCGGAGAAGGCCGGAGAATGGGACAATACAATGTAAGTTCGATTTTCCGCACACTGACTGTTTGCTGACGTACCAGTGCACTTGTGGAGTTGATGCGTCCTAACAAGACGGATGTCTTGAGATATCTTGATCACAACGGCCCGGCACCTAGTCGCTACGCACATGTTGTCCTTGACAATCGCGCCAGCATAAACCCTACTTTCGCTGATATTTTGGTTGGACCCCTGCCTATAACCAATCATTCTATATGGGTACCTCTCGAGTTTCCTTACACCCGACAATGTCAGGGACAAGTACGCAATCTCAACGCCGACTATGACACCATATACTCTGAGTGGCTATATAAGATCAGTGCATCCATTGCTGATATAACTACAGAATTGTTCAATGGGACTGCACTAGGTTTGGATAATGATACAATGGAGATATGGGGTATTGATCCTTACTGGCAAGATGATGGGCGAATTATTCGCTGGGATACTTTCTGGAACTCTCCGACAGATGGGTTCGACTCGGGGACCCTCCTGCCACTAGGCCTATACTTCAAATCTGACGTGACTGGACGAGATTCCTCTTTGTGGAAGCTTGAGGGCTGGCTGTACGATGATATTTTCTACGAGACTACTCAGGCTTTCCGTGAGGCCTTTTTCTCCCCAGAATTCGTAAGGCTTAGACCCAATACCGAAGGCGCGTGGGCGCGGACTGACCGATTTGGCCCTCTGTTGCCACATGATGACCAACAGCCTCCTCAGATGGTAGCTCCCTCCGGAGTACGGTACTCTGTGGATGCTGATAGCAAATATGTGACGTGGATGGATTTTTCATTTTACATCAGTTTCTCCCGTGACACGGCTGTCTCGATTTTTGATGTTCGCTACAAAGGCCAGCGAGTCTTATACGAAATGGGCCTGCAGGAGGCACTAGCCCACTATGCCGGCAACGATCCTATCCAATCCAGCACTGCGTATCTTGACTCCTACTATGGTTTTGGACCATATTCCTTCGAATTGGTAAAGGGTTACGACTGCCCATCTTATGCCACCTATCTCAATAGCTCATTCTATGTTACCGAGACTACACATACGCACATTGATAGTCTTTGTCTGTTTGAGTATGATGCGGACTATCCAATTCAGCGTCATAGCACGAATGAATATGTGAGCAACACTAAGAACGTGTACCTGACCCTTCGTTCTGTGTCCACGATTGGTAATTATGACTACATGATTAGGTTAGTTCCGCCCCACAGGTAGTGTCAGCCCTGATGCCAACTGATGATCATGCCAGCTACACCTTTTATATGGACGGTACCATTGGTGTTGAGGTTCGCGCATCTGGTTATATCCAATCCGCTTACTATGCACATAACGAGGAATTTGGCTATCAAATCCACGATTCCTTGTCCGGCAGCATGCACGACCACGTGATTAACTTCAAGGTTGATTTTGACATTATGGGCGTCAATAACAGCATTGAACTCATCACAATTGCCCCAACCACTCGCAACTTCACCTGGTCTAACGGCAAGTCTCGAAACTCCATGTCTTTGCAACGGACAATCCTCCACTCCGAAGACGAAGGGCGCTTCAACTGGGATCCGAACGCGATGATGCACGTCATCAACCAGGATGCCCGCAACGCTTACGGCGAGTACCGAGGCTACCGTATCTCTCCAGCATTCGGCACCGCACACCTGACGGTCCTCGATTCCAGCAACCTCGTCAACGCAGCACATTGGGCTGAGTATGACGTCCAAGTTACGCAGCAGCATGACTATGAGCCGCGCTCTGCACACCCGTTCAATAACCAGGACGTTTATGACCCGCCTATCAATTTCGCCAAGTTCTTTGATGGAGAGTCACTCAACCAGACTGACCTAGTTGTGTGGTTGAACCTAGGGATGCACCACGTCCCGCAGACGGGAGACCTGCCGAATACGGTGTTCACGACCGCGCACACCGGCGTGCAGTTTTCACCAGTGAACTACCTGTTAGGCGACCCGAGTCGCCAGACAGTGAACATGGTTCGGGTAAACTACGCAAACGGATCGGCGATAGCTGTAGAAACCTTTGGGCAAGCCAATGGTCTCCGTGCAGTGGCAGTGGAGGATGTTGAAGCGGAGCTGTGGCAGTATCACGGGGACATCGTGGTACGGAAATTTCCCTATGATCCAAACGATCCGTATTATCAAATGGATGAAGATGCGTAGGGTTGGCACTGATGGGTAAACGTGTATGAAGAGAAGATGAATACAGCTCTGCAGACGTAGGTATAATTTTCTAGTAGGGTGACTGGAAAATGAATCACATACAGCCTCGTAATAGAATTTATATCAGATGATGAACTTTTTATTTCAAAAACATACAGAGATAATGTGGGTTCATATGTGCGATCGGAATTCCTAGCATCGATGTAGCAAGGAGGACTATAACACCGTGTTGGTGCCTCATAAAGAGAGAAAAAAGAGACACAAATAATCGAGCGCGTTTGACCAGGCCGGAGTACCACTTAAAGCACGTATAAAGAAGTACGTACATTGTTTTTTTTGGGCTTTATAACGTAATTCACAAGCGAGCCGCCACCTCTTCCCGAACCCGTACGCGATATTGATTTCAAATACTAATTTCTAACTCACATACAGATTATATCACTAGTACGATCAGGACATCGATTAATTTTATGTCGTTCAACACCGCAACCACTGCAGCGAAATTATCGGCGTACGACTGCTTGAGAAGTTGGAAGCTCCGGCTCATCTGGAGCAGTAGTAACAGCTTGAGATGCCTCAACCTGACCTTGTACAAGTGCTTGAGCTTCTTCCCCGGTAATTCCTTGCTTAATAGATATCTGCTTTTTGGATTTTTGACGTTTTTGCTTCTCTTTTTCATGCGCAGCCCGTAAACCATAGTTTTCTTTCCGTACGAGCAAAGGATCATTTATAGTCGATTCATAGGCTTTTGACATCCGCATGATTGCCTGATTAATCACTTGATTTGGGCTTCCTGTACGCTCACTTATACGTCTTTTGATTGTAGTTTATTGGCGTACAAATTGGCATATATTTTGAGGTGTTTGTAAGCTGGAGGATGATTGTATATTGCTTGATCGACTCGGAGGGGGTTGGTGTCTTTAATTGAATATTAAGTTGTTGAATAACTTGATCCGGGTTGAAAGGCGCCGATCCAGTGGCTGCGAAGCTATTCCGAATAGTTTGGGCTTTATATGTCCCCGTACGAGCCTGTGGGAATGCTATAAAAAAGTGGAGTTTGTCGATATGGTTGGCCTCATTCACTGCTCAACAACCTGCCCATAATATCACTTTAGAACCGCAAAAACGCCAACATCAACAGGCTGTAAGAGATGTGATGAATGAGGTGGCATACAGACCGGAATAATCTTATTCTCAGTACATGTACTATCAAATTCTGGAGTCAAATAGCTTCCATGACCATCAGGAATCAACATTCTATATGATCCCATTGACCAGCTCCTAATTAGGGAATATAATGGGTTTTAAGCCACTCTAATCCTATTTGATCTATAGTCCAGCCATTTGCGATAATATTGATCCTCCAATCACTTGGAAGATCATCAAACCAGCCTAATCGTACGTTTTTCTTTGTCTTGAAAATAATGTACAAAGGAACAGCCAAAAAAAAGACCCCCTAAAATCCACTCAGGATGAGGGAAAGATCGAATTAGCTATCAAGAATTCGCAGTATTCGTGAAGCTGCAAGAATCTATATAGTTGCTTATACAACTCTTCAAGATCGAATGAAAGGAGTGCCGTATCGACAAATAACACGCGCCAACAACCATAAATTGAGTCAATCTGAGGAGGATTCGCTTGTCAAATAGGTGCTTGATTTAACTAAACATGGATTACCACCCCGGCACTTTCTCATACAAGATATAGCTAATTGTCTCTTCTCATAACGTGGAGACCAATGGGTATATAATCTTGTTCAACGTCGCCCAGAGATTGAATCCAAATTCTCATGAAAATACAACTATGAATGTGCTAAATGTGAAGGTCTAAAGATTATACAAGGCTATTTTGACCGTGTATGAGATATAATATCTGAGTACAATATCTTACTAGAAGATATTTATAATTTCGATGAGATAGGCTTTGCTATAGCAACTGCAATTATTACTGGAAGCGATCAATATACTCAGTTAAAGTTTCTACAGCCTGGAAATCGAGAATATGTGACTGCAATTGAGACAACGAATTTAACTGGATGGGCTCTGCCTTCATACGTGATTTTCAAAGCAAAGAAAAACGTACGATTAGGCTGGTTTGATGATCTTCCAAGTGATTGGAGGATCAATATTATCGCAAATGGCTGGACTACAGATTAGATAGAATTAGAATAACTTAAAATATTTTAGTCCTCTTACTAGTGGTCATAAATTAGGAACATATAGTATATTGATTCTTGATAGCCATGGAAGCCATTCAACTGCAGAATTTGACCGTACATGTACGGATCATAAGATTACTCCAGTCTGTATGCTTCCTCATTCTTTACATCTCTTACAGCCTCTTGATATTGGCTGTTTTGCGGTTCTAAAGCAATATTATGGGCAGCTTGTTGAATAATGAATAAGGCTTGGTTTTAATCGTATTGACAAAATCGACTTCTTAACAGCATTTCCACGGGCTTGTATAGTGGTATATAAAGCTCAAACTATTCGGAATAGCTTCGCAGTCACTGGATTAGTGCCTTTTAATCCAGATTAAGCTCTTCAACATCTTAATATTCAATTGAAGACTCTAACCCCCCCTCCAAGTCGATTAAGCAATACAGCATCATCCTGCTTATAAACACCTCAAAATATACGCCAATTTGTACGCCAGTCAACTACAATTAATAAGCGCATAAATGAGCAGATAGGAAGCCTGAGTCAGAATGAAGAAATCAATCACGCAGTTATACGGTTATCAAAAGCCTACGAAATACTAGCGAATGATACTTTACTTGTACGGAAAGAATACCGTGATTTACGAGCTGCGCATAAAAAAGAGAAGCAAAAGCGTAAAAGATCTAATAAATAGATATCTATTGAGCAAGGAATTACTAAAGAGGAAGCTCAGGCGCTCGTACAAGGTCGGGTTGAGGCATCTCATACTGTTACTACTACTCCGGCTGAGCTGGAGCTCCCAGCTTCTCAAGCAGTCGTACGCCGCCAATTTCGCTGCAGTGGTTGTAACGTTATGCGGCATAGAATAAATCAATGTCCTCGTCGTACTAGTAGTTAGATTTTTGTATATAATTTGTACGTGATTGGGAAATTGTGATTTGAAATCAATATAGAGAGTTATTTTCCGGAGAGGTGGCCGGTTCGCTTACTGATTACGTTAGGGTATTAATCGAACAAGTATATATGTGTAATGAAATGTGATCAGATAGCGAAGATGGCAGTCAGAAATACTGCAGCTTCATATTAACGCATCATCGTGGACAGTCTTACTCTCTGATACTAGAAAACAGATTCGAAACACAAACGGTTACGCTCCACACATTCTGCATCTCGCTTATTCTTACAGGCATTGGCTGTAATAAGGATTGATTGTCGTGCAAGTATAAGGAGACTGGCATGTGGTGGGACCAGTCTAACCCTGTCCTCCGCATTGTCCCCAGTGAGCAGTGGTTCTCGTGGTGCCGCCTCCCGGAGAGGTGGTGAGTAGGCGAGGCGCCATTGCCTTTGCTGACCGAGATCTGTCCAGACCCACTTCCACTCCAGCTTTCGACGGCGATGACCTGGTAGTTGAAGGTACCGAGTTGGAGACCGCCATTTGCCCATACCTGGAAATTATTTTCGACAGTGACGGTTCCGCTGGTACGGGGAGTGTGACGGATGGAGATGTACTGGTTGGAGGTCAATGTGCCTAGGATTGAAGGTTGGTTGACCTGCTGGTACTCCCAGATGTCATAGGTGCCACCGTCGCTCGTTATAGTGCCTAGGTGGTTTCCATTGTCTGATAACCATCGTATGTCCCTATGCTATAGTTTTCTACGAGCGGGCTGGTGGTCCAGCCGTAGACAACGAGGATTCCGACACCCTGAGCCGAGAATGATCCTGAGTATGTGACAGGGCCGGGATAGTCCTTGACAAATTGAACTGAAAAGACATGGGTAAAGATTGAGGATTTCACAAACTTACTTGGTGTCACTAGACTGCCAGCTGAGGCCAACAACAAAGTCTTCCTGGGTGTTGGAGTTGATCGAGAAAGATCCAGCATCCAAATTTGGCGAGTGCTGAACATTCGCACCGCTAGCGATGAAGTCCTGGTTGTAGTTGACAGCTTCACTACGACGAGCCAGTGTAATATTCTCGTCCCGGATATCGAAGGTGACCGGATCCGCCGTGGGAAGAGCATAAGCGCCCCTTGCCAAAAGCGCAGAGACAGCAACAAAGATAGAAAACAAACCCATTTTTACTGAGGAAAACTAGTCAAAGTAGGAGTCTATAAATGCCACATTGAAAATTAGCTGTATTTGAACTCGAGACCAAGGATCAGCGTCCTTTATATACTGAAGAATGTAAGAGACGTTTCCGTATATCTCTCTCGTCACAAACAGAAACACACTTGGCCCTTTCTGGGAATCACAATTTAGCCGCTGCGGAAAAGCGGGTCAAATCAGACATCATGACATATTTGATTATGTACGTATGAGCTGGTAGTGTACCTTTCCTGGAACTGTATCGGATCTGAGTGTAGCTGGCATAGAGGAGAGTGCAACTAGGAATCAACGGTATATTTGTACGAAAAGTTCGTGGTTATCATTTAGGCGAAAATACCCTCAGATGGCGTCCTACCAGGACAGGCCGTGACGCGAACCCCTGAACCGCGCGACCGGAACGACCACGAAAACTCACCACCTCACCACCTCACCACCGCGATTGAGACCGAGGCGCACCACTAAACCACCCAAAGACTATGCACAAGAGCAAGAGAAAGAAACCGAGCAGAGGAAGATACACTCCTAACAGAAGGAAATCTCAGAAGCAGAGGCTAGTCAACGTGTCCCACCAACCGGAGATGAATCCGCAACTGTGGGCGAGGACCTGGACACAGCCAAACTCGTAAAAGAGCTTATAAAACTCAGAAAAGAGCATAGACGACGACATGAGATGCATAAAGAAGAGCTAAAGAAAGTTAAAGATGAATTTAGTGCCGCCTTGCAAAGGTTCCACAGGAGATGCAAACTCTGACACTGCTATCCTGCTCCGAGTCATGCTCGCAAAACAGTCACGATGATATCCTCCGCGAAATCCAATCCCTATGTGCTTCACCACGTCGGATTCTGCAAAACATCTACCCTATGCAGATGTTGCTCGCACCCCCCCGACCAGTCAACCGAGAAATATACGGACTTTCTCGTTTAACGCGACACTGACAACCATCACTGATACTTTAAATTATGATAGACACCTCAAAGATGGCAGATAACGAAAGCGATAGAACACCCGCTGGCTCAATTAGGGCAGCAGTTGAGAAAGAGATCCGGACAATGGAAAACCACATGAAGTGGAGATGCCGCGCTGTGACCGTGGATCCAAAGAACGCCTACCGGATTAGAATTGCTTGCCGAGATGAAGCTGAACATCAACTAGTTAAGAAAGTTGCAGAAACAATGATTGGCGCAGGAACCCGAGTGCTGCGTGACGAGCTTTACCCGATCAAAGTCGACAGTGTCAGGAAGGCAGCAGTCCTAGATGATAAGATGAGATTAGGGCCGGAGCCACAGCAGCGTCATGACAACACGGGCGTGGCTTTATGCGCTGCAATCGCCATATCTGGGACAGCCGTAAGGTAATCCATCTGATGTTCAACGCATGCCTGCTCTGTGTCTGAATTTTTTGCCTTAATTTCTTCTGCCCTGTCGTCTTATAACTGAGAGGAATAACAAACAAGATCCCCAAGTAGTATAGTATTACACCGTAGAGTACAAAAATGGTGGCCTAGGCCATTGAAAGCAATCGGCTTATGAATGCCACGCTGCCTAGAGTGCACCTCACAAGAACTCCAAAAAAAAGAAAGGAAGAAAAAGAAAAAAAGGCAGCGTTATGATAGGACTCATCATATCCTCAGTCTCTCGCCATCATGGTGGCGCTCAGACTGAGTGCAATGCCCAAGTTATCAGTATTGGCATTCCAAGTATCTAATTTAAGCCTGGAGGGCCCTGTATCACTCTGCTTGCAAGCCTGAATAAGGTCTCCAAAGACGTCCAGCCCATTTCGCGACATGGACTGGTAAACATCATATTCTACTTGCCATCTCAGATGCGTCCTTGCTTCCCAAAGTGATTTAGGTGAGCAGAGGGGGAGCTGTTGGAAGCCGCTGATTGTGTCGCATGACACTCCGGTTTGGATGTGGATCGTCTGAGCAATCAAAAACCACACCAGCGCGGTCCTTTGACTCAAGCTGTTAGCTGCAGGCTAGAAACAAAACGTCTTCGTGGAGTCACCTTCTCTTGGATTCAGCAAATACCCAATCTTCCCAGTTAAGGCTGGGATGTAATCTCTCGTCTTGGCAAAACGGCTCTTTGCACAGCTGCACAAGGCTCTCACAAAGTATCTACCTTGATCAGATGATGTATTGGTAGACGAGTTAACTACACACCTCATGAGTTACAAGCATTTCCAGATTCATGCTCTGATCCGTCTTAGAATTATCGAAAATCCTCATAATGATGTACATGACCTGAGCTTGTATGGCTGCAAGTAGATCGTCTCGTGATAATTTGCGGTGCTTGTTCTGTCTACCCAATTAGCCTACTTGTTTGTTCTTAGAGGTAATCCCTTGTATTTAGTTAAACCTGAGAGCTCCATTGTAGAGACCGTATCAATATATATGCTGGGTTTGTCAACGGAAGTGGGGTCATACCAGTTCAATGAAGGATTGTTGCTCTGTCTTTACCAAATGCCACAAGTAACGTTTACTCTCGACATTATGAGAAGCAAATATCTGTGCTATACCCATACAATTGACCAGTGGCTCCGGCAGAGAAGACTGGGCATTGCCTGATGGACGATACCAGTGGCCGTGTATGAAAGGTGGAAGGTTCTCTCTACGAAGCATCATCAATGGATAAGTGCGAATCATCTCTATGACACTGGTCGCAATGAACCGCGAGACAGGTTCTGATTTTGGGAGTCGAGCTAGAAAATCTGAGTCCGAGCATTCATGGGACTGCGCACATCCGGAAAGAGCGGACGAATCTTCGCCTCGAACGGTCAGAGCGGAAGAAGCAAATCCGGGAGGTTGAAGAGGATTCCAAGGATCTATATTGAGCGGCATGTCTTTGGAATATCTATCGTCGGAATTATGAAAGGAAATGTGTCCCTGGGAGTGAGCTTTCGGCATCGGCTCGTTCAGACGAGGAAGATTGATTTTTGATGTGTGCGCGGAAACGCTATCAAGTGCATCCCAGTCGATGTCAATTTGCGCACCATCTGTATCGCGTGAAGGGAACAAGTCGCCCAAGGTAAAGCTATCTCCCGTCAAAGATGCCGAGGAGAAGGCTGGCGTAGTGACTGGCGCCATATGCTCGACTCTCGCTTGGTCTGAAACAGAAGAAGCCCTAGTCACTGCGTCATACACACAATTAATGCCTTTATTAGTGCATCGCAAGCACTGAGGCTGGAAGCTGCACTTTGATTTAGCAGCACTGCATGCTCGACAAGACCTGAGACGAATCCGACGCCGATTCTTGGCTCGGCGGCAATAGACAATATGGCGGTGATACGATACTTCTAGCATTCAGATTTAGCGTTCAAATGCGGGCTGATGACGCTTATAGGAATTGGGTTACCTTTCAAGAATGGCTTGTCGCAAATCTCACAGAAACGTAAAGAGCCCGACGCTGATGCTGCGTGGTCTGACTGGAAGGGCTGCAATATAGAATGCATGCGCCTAACATGGAGAGTAAGCCTCTTGAGGAATTCGATTATTTTCTTGTTCCTTACTTTTTCTCTTCCTCTCCGAGCCGTCTGAATTGTGGACTTGGGGAAGTACTACCGTACTGATGGGGCGGCATGGTCCACAATGGAAATATGGGCCGTGTGGAACAAAGTGGCCGCAGCCGGAACGATTTGGCCGGTTAACAATGTTTCCTCGGATCCACACCGGCCAAATTGTAGAGGCTTACCAATATACATCATTTTGGCGTTCTGACCGAGGATGGGCTTTCTTTCCATGCCTTTTTTCAATTTAAATATCTTTTGCTCAAAGTCTGTGACTGTAACTATTGCAGTACAGCACGCTCTTCACAAAGTCGCCTCGATATTCTCCTCATCACGCATTCCACCATGAGTTCCTTAGAGGACCCCAAAGAAGTAGTCACCGGTGAATCAACCGGTTCGAGTGACGAAAAGTCGCCGACGCTGTCTCCTACTGGATCTTTGCAAGAACCTGCTCAAGGAGCCTCGAACCCACGGCAAGTACGTGGATTCAGATGGTTCCTGGTCTGCGCATCTCTCTATATCGGAGCTCTCATCTATGGCCTTGATACCACCATCGCAGCAGATATCCAAGCTGCTATTGTCGAACGTTTTGATAATGTTGAACGTCTCACGTGGGTTGGCACGGCTTTCCCTCTCGGATCAGTGTGTGCTATTCTACCATAGTAAGATATTGCCATTCTCCTGGATGAAAAATAAAAGCTAATTTTGCCGGTCGAAGTTCCGCCCTATTCCACAATTTTGACCTCAAACCCCTGTTCATTGGGAGTATTATAATTTTTGAAGTTGGCTCTGCGGTCTGCGGAGCTGCACCAAGCATGAACGCACTGATTGTGGGCAGAAGTATTGCAGGACTTGGCGGCTCTGGCATCTTTCTCGGGTATGTTCATTGTCACAAAAAAAAAAAAAAAAAAAAAAAAAAAAACAAAACGGGAAGTTTTCCTCGAATGCCATTCAG
>LHCL01000074.1:58993-142104 GCA_001305275.1 Talaromyces verruculosus
TCTTTGTACGGAAAGAACGCGGTCGCTATATCTCAGGAATTGGCGTGGTCTGGGGAACAGGCGCTGTCCTGGGGCCGGTTGTTGGAGGCGCGTTCTCCACGTCTTCTGCAACATGGCGATGGGCCTTCTACATTAATCTGTAAGCGATTCGACCATGCGAAAAACAAGTCTTTGTGCTAAAGTTTTAGGGTTATTGCGGCCGTGTGCGCACCAGCGTACATCTTCTATCTGCCCCCTGTGAAGCCACCCGGCGCGCCAGACACCTCCGTCTTCTCAAGACTCAAAGCTCTCGACTGGGTTGGTTTTATTGGAGGTACCGGGTCAATGGTCTCCTTTGTGATGGCTCTGACTTTTGCTGGTTCAATTTGGCCCTGGAATGACGGCCGTACGATTGCGACTTTTGTGGTCTCTGGTGTGCTGCTGATTTTGGTGCTTCTCCAGCAGTACTTTGTTCTCTTCACCAACCGCGCGGCTCGCATGTTTCCACCACGCCGCCTTCTTAAAGACAAAGAACTCATCTTATTGAACATTGTGACTGCTGCAGGCGCTACCAATATCTACGTGCCAGTTTACTACATCCCCGTCTATTGCTCCTTTGTGCATGGGGACAGTGCACTAATGGCTGCCGTTCGCTTGCTTCCATACATTTGCTTCCTTGCATCCATGAACATGCTCTCGGGTGCCTGTCTGCCCAGGATCAGCTATTAGTAGGTCCTATTACAGATCGTACTTCCTGTTTCAAGTGCTAACTTCCCTTTCTCTTTTTACTTAGCTGGGCTCTATATTTATTCGGCGGCATCCTCATGGTTATCGGCAGTGCCACCTTATACACCGTTGACATTGATACCAGTATGGCAAAAGTTTACGGATACAGCGTTCTTCTTGGAGCTGGGACTGGCTTGATCTTCCAGGCGGGTTATACCGTCGGGGGCGTCAAAACCATGATGTCCACTGGCTCTGGTCTAGATGTGCAACGTGTCATTTCCATGCTCAACCTATCTCAGCTCGGGTTCCAAATGGGTAGTCTGCTTATCGGTGGCCAGATCTTCCAAAGTGTGGCTATGAAGAATCTCACTCATGTCTTGCATGGCCAGGGCTTTTCTGAAGCAGATATCAGATCTGCTGTTGCAGGTACAGCGAGTAATCTTTTTGACTCACTGAGTCCTTCTCTAAAGGAAGCAGCTATATCAGCCATTATCACAGCTATTAGCAGAGTCTACATCATCAGCATTGCTGCCGGTGCGATCACAGTACTCTGTGCAATATTCATGAAAAAGGAGAGGCTGTTTCCTAAAACAGCACCATCTGACATGGTCGTTGCGGGCGGCGCTTAAGACTGATTCCAGGAACCCATCGACAAAAGCCATACTTTGTCGAACTTCCTGTACCCGTGTCCCTAGGATCGCCGATGAGACCGATAAATAGCCGCGAACTCTATGCACTGCCTCTGCGAGGTTTACTCTTGGTTGTCTTTTAATATATCATTTTCAAATAGATCTGTCAATGCGCTCATTCATCATTCCTATGTTTCTAGAGAGATACTTAGACTTTAATATAGTTCAATTGTTCTTGCAAATGCATTCATCAGAATTAGGAAATTTAATCATCTCTGACCATACCCTGGTGTGCATCGAGTCAAATCTTATCATATAAAGGAATGCCTTCCAGGGCTCACTTTCTCTGTATTCTTAAAGCCTTAACATCGCCTTCTGGGTTGAATTCAGGCCATTCTCTCGAATAGTTACGGTTGATCAATAGATAGAATAACGAAACGTGCATTTAATCTAAAGATGACATACAAGAGAAACCAAGTACTTCCTAGAGTGAGATCCTGCTACCCCTATCAAGGCTCTGTCTTTTCCATGAAGCCCAAATTCTCCGCCACCGCACTTGCCAGTGCCATGATTGTCATGTTGGGCGCAAGCAGGTGCTGGAATGAGATCTCGAGGCCAAAAAGTTTATACAGCCAATTTCTCAGATCCGCTCCAATCATACTGTCGATACCGTACACCGCAATCGAGTTACCCTCAAAGGCAAAATCTTCAACAGGAATAAGCAGCATGTTGGACAGCTTTTTGGCAATATGACTAGAGATTGCGTGGAGGACAGCGACAGAACCATGGGCTCGAACCTCTTCAAGCTCCTGAATGAAGGAACCCGCTCGGTCGGATTTGCTACTGGCTAAACGGCGTATGTCCTCCACAGCAACACGAAGATGCGCAAAACGAGCGTCCTGGTACCAGTATGCATCGTCGGGGTCTCCAACGACGGCAATCGCCTTCGCAAGATAGTTGGGCTCGAGACCTAGGATGATCTGAGCATCGCCAATAGATGCAGAAGCACCCTTAGGTCTCTGTAGCATAGCAGTCTCAAACCCTCGAAGGAGTTCACGCTCATCAATACCGTACATGGCCTTGCGAGAAAGGGCTTCCTCGATCTCGGAGTTTTCAGCGACGACACCGACATCAAGGACCATAGGCAGCACGAGTGAGGTAGCAGGCAGGCCCCGAAGGTTGCGGTACCAAGCAAGAGAATCAAGGTAGCTGTTACCAGCGCAGTAGTTGGCTTGGCCTGGGTTGCCCATGGTTGCCGAAATGGAACTAGTCATAACGAAGAAGTCGAGCGGTACGTTCTCAAAGGCCTTATGAAGAGTCACTGCGCTGTTAACCTTAGGTTTAAGCGCTGTTTGGAATTGACTGAAGGTCATGTTATCGAACATTCCATCCTGACACTTTCTGTTAGTATGTTGGAATGTTCAGGCATCTCATATTATGCTCACCTGCAAAACCATAGCAGCGTGTATCACACCTCTGATATTTCGTGTAGCAGTCACTTCACTGACGGCACGGTCAACGTCGGCCTGAATTCCAGCATCACCGCGGAAAACCTGCACCTTGGCCCCGACCTTCTGGATCGACTCGACAAGCTATTTCCACAATTAGGTATTTTGTCTAGGAAGCTTATGAAGACAACAACTTACAGCTGCAGCTTCTGGCTTATCAGCGCCAGAACGTGAGAGAAAGACGAAATCTCGGGCCCCACGTTCCAGCATAAATGTGGTAAGACTACGTCCCAAGCCGCCAAGGCAACCAACGAGGAAGTATGCAACATCGGGTGAGAACTCGACTGTGTCGCCTAATGGTTGAATCTGAAGGGCTAGTTAACATCTATGTCAAAGAAAACACCTAGGCAGGGCTTACCTTTACAGAACTATGGTCGTAATTGTACTTGAGCACAGCATTTTCCATGTTCCCCTGGCCAAGAATTCGGGTCAAGTCTTTCAGCGAATCGATATCATAGACGTTAGGCTTCCGAATAATATTGTTGTCTTTCATGAAACTCATAGTCCGAGTGAGGAGATCGCCTAACATGTGTGGACGAGTTCTGTACAGATTGCGGACGCCACTTAGGAGAAATGAAACGCCTTTCGAAAAGGGCAACGCATCCAGGCTCCCTTCGACCACGGCGTCATGCAGGACGAAGCGACTAGCTGCCGGCATGGCTCGCCAGACTTCCTGGCCCAATTGGGAGAAATCATGGCAAATGACTAGGTCAAGCTTTCCCAGTGACTGAATAGACTTAGCACCCAGGCTAAGTAACAACTCATCTGAGGTTAGAGTTGTTTGGCGCATGAGGTCCTCTTTCTCCAGTTCCGATGCCACGATGACAGTTAGCTCGAAACCCAGAATTCGCTTGAGTTCAGCTACGGCCATCACAAAGTCATGCGGCGCAGGGAGCAATACCACACGATCACTCGCTTGGATCTTTCCAACATCCAACACGGCATAAACGGCCTCTGCGAGGCTTGGAAGTGTTGCAAGCAGCGCACTTTCTTCGAAATCGGAATAGAACGCTCCCCCTCTTACCGAAGCTGTCAACTCAGTGCCAAATGGACTATCAGCATACGCGACGGCATTCTGGCCAACGAAGCTTTTGTCAATGTTCCCACCAACCGCACTAATGGGTCCCGCGACAATAGAAAGACCGCTGGTGGGGTCATGGAGGTCGACTTTCCTGACGCTGGCGTAATTAATCTGAATTCTGACATCAAATGCGGCCAGTTCGCTCCGGGCTTCTGATTTGAAAACAAGTTCCCCATCCACTACTTTACCAGATAATGCTTTGTCAGAAGTCAAGACGCCCAGCTGTGGTGCGGCGATATTAGCAGTAAAGTGGGCGTTCAAAGATTCATTCGGTACTACCCGAGGAATTGTGAGGATACCATTCTGGAGCCAATATTCGGTATCGGCACCCGAATCTTTTGTCGCTATGTGTCCCAGCTTGCCAATAATTGCATCTCCAATGGACGTGAAATCTTCCGTTGTGTTAGCATCCAATAACAAGATTCTGGCTGAAGCCTGCTCGGATCGAATAGCGCGTAGAAGACCTTGGCTCATACCACCAGAAACGCATGATCCCTCATTCACGCCAGTGGTTAACCAGATAACTGGATTACTCCCGGTCAAGACTGTCTTCAATCTTCCAAAACTATCCTCTGTGAGTGATGAAAGCAGGTTACCCATGGCATCATAAATTATATATGTGGCCTCTGCGTCTTTATTCACAGGGACATTCTCGCTCAAATGACCGAATTTGACATCGCAGTCACGATCCTGAAGGACGGCTGCGAAAGGGGAATAGGATGACTTGGCAGTCTCGTCTAAGGCCAGCAATATGATGCTCTGTTTTGAGAGCGCAGTTCCGTCTGAAACACTTTCAACATGTGTAGCGGAGATAATCGTCACTTCTGGGAGCGGAAATAGAAGCTCGGGAGCAGAGAACCCATGTTGAGAGATGGTGCCGGCAACATCTTCTCCAGCCTGACTATCAACGGAAAAGATGACCTTGCCGCCTTTTACAGTTAGGGCGGCAACTTCGACCAGAAGCTGCTGCTTGGTGGCGTGGTTCCAAGCGTCTTTGCCTACTATGACGAGATCCTGAAGATCGACTGTCTGTTCGCCAAATTCGAACAAGCCTTCCGTGGACGTTATGGTGGAAATTCTGGAAGCATCAATACCCGCGGTGAGATCTGTTATACTCTCTTCTGACAAGCCTGCGAGAATTAATTTTGTGGTGGAAGGGACTTGTCTCAAAACGGCCTGCAGGGTCTTCGAATCGGGCTGACCAAGCAAAAGAGCACTGGAGATAGGCTTCTTGTAATGAAGCAGCTCCACTATTGCCGCAATAGAGTCTTCCTCCGATTGGATAGAGGGATATACTTGAATAGCTTGCTGGGTAGTCAGGGTGCTAATATCTGGCTGATATATGGCCTTCATGTATGGCTCGCGTGGCCGGTCAGGTGCCGTTGTCTGCGGAACAGCTGCTTCATACGAGACACAAAGAAGGTTCTTGACGTCCAACAATATGTCTCCGCTACCCGAAAATAATTTTGTATGCGTGTTGAAGTAGCGGCCGTCTAGCCGGTCCGTCCATGCAACAGATTTGCCTGTCGTTTTATTTGCCTGTTTCGCGTGCCACACTGTGATCTCCTCGATCTTGATTGGAACTACGCCATGCTTCATCTCTGCGTGCATGCCTGAATTAATGGAAATGATGATAAGCTGAAGACAGCCATCGATGGTTGATGGATGCAGCAAATACCGAGACTCGCCGGTGATGAGTCCACTCTCAGTGTCCACCTTGACATCAGCAAGCGCATGATGATGTTTGCCGTTGGTTCGGATGTTACTCAGGGGTTGAAAGGACGGTCCATATTCGAAGCCAACCCTGTCGAAGGCTTTATACCATGTCTTGCCAGGTACCCGCTGCGTTAGCTTCATTTGGTCAACGGGATGTTCACGCTCGGCCGCTTCAACATAATTGGCCGCGATAGAACCCTTCGAATGAAGGCCCCACTCCCCATCCACACAAGACTCGATGGTAAACGTGTACCACAGTCCGTCTTCTTGCATTTTGTTGAGACGGAGCTGCACCTCGATACCGTCGTCGATATCAGGAATGATCAAAGCAGCCATAAGTTCCACATCGCGGAAGGTCACGCTGTGAATCTCGATTTTTTCCTGCTCGCAGACCTGTTGAAGAGCTTCAGCCGCCATGGACAAATGTGCAGCGGCCGGGAAAACGGCTTCTCGCCCGAGCTAGAATCCAGTTAGCTTGACTTTCTTGAAGCCTTTTAGCATCTGATATCACTTACGGTGTGATCCTTGAGCCAGGGTAGATCTACGTGCCGCAGGACATTTCTCCAGGCAAGCGAGCGCTTTGACAAACCAACAATTTTGCTACCAAGCAGATCATGACGCGGCGATGTCAGATTTCGCTGTTCATGACTTAACCGAGGTTCTGCCCAAAATGTCTTTTCGTAATTCCATTGGTAGGGGGGAAGGTCGACAAGGAGGAGGGGCTTTGTTTTGTTCTTCATGTTGCCAGTAGCTGCGGGAACTGAATTGACCTCCTCCAGATCAATCGGATAATCTTGAATGAACAATGCACCGGCGGTCTTCAACAATTGCACAGCGCTGTCTTTCTCGCGTACTAAAGAGGGTATATAAGTGAATCGATCGAGATTATTTGCTTTGCAAATCTGCTTGAAAGGACCAGCAAGAGCTGAATGTGGACCAATCTCGATCGCAATTGCAACTTGTTCTAAGCCTGGTGAAACTCCCAAGCAAGCAACGGCCTCATCAAAGAGCACTCGGTTGCGAAGGTTGGCGCTCCAGTATGATGCAGGTACAGTTTGCCCGATATACTCGGTACCGGTCACTGAAGAGAACCACCTCGCGCGTGGGCGTCGCCATTTGAGGTTTTGGCCACTAAGATCTTGCACTGCTTGAATGAGTAGTGTATCGTATGCGGCTGCAACTTCGTTCATCTGGGGTGAATGGTATGCCTTTCCGGTCGGAAGTTCACGAGCAAATACGCCGTCCTTCGACAATACACTCTTAGCATTCGCGACGGCTTCCTGAGTCCCACTCAATGTCAAACTCTCAGGGGAGTTCTGACAGGCAATAACGAGATCATCACCAAGTAAGCTCGCATATTTCGCAATACCGTCGAGTCCCAAACCGACAGCTAACATAGATCCTGCAGGTGCATTATGGCTGACAGCATATCCTCGGAGGTAGGCGGCAACCATGGCCTCGGGTGCAGCTAGTAACCCAGCAGCATAAGCAGCAGCAATCTCACCAGAGGAATGACCGACTGTAGCCGTAGGGCTGATGCCCCATGTGGCAAATAGGTCGATAATAGCAATCTGGACAGCAGTACAAACGGGTTGAGCTACAATGGCATCATTAATATTGGGTGCATCAGAAGATGCCAGCAGTACAGACTTAAGGCTCCAAGTCGGGCGGATGGCTTCATCCAGATGTTGTAGGACTGTGTCCAATGCATCGATGGTAGAGCGGAATTCAGGGAAAGCCTGCATTGCCTTGGCACCAAGCCCGGACCACTGCGCTCCCTGCCCAGTGAGGATATATGCGACGTCTTTCTGGCTGCGTGGTGCAGAGCCAATTGTGAATGCAGATACTGCAAGATCCTCAGAATCTAGGGGTTCGGCGGCGACGGTGAAACCACGAGTTGCAAAATTTGTCCGGTGGACCCCTAATGTATAAGCAAGGTCTGCCAAGTGATATTCGGGAGCGACTTTCGCGTGTGCAGCGATGTTACGCTCGAGTGTGGGCCGATCATGTGCAGAAAACGGCAGGAGGAAGGGACGCGTCGCTTTTGGTAGGTCGTTCCCGCGCTTACGCCCATGGCTATATAGCGGATGCAAAGCGTCGACTGCTTCGACAATTATATGGCCATTGGTACCACCATAACCAAAAGATGAGACACCAACTCGTCTCTCTGAGAAGCCAGCTGGCCACGGGGCAGTGTCGGCATTCACCTTGATGTTCCATTCTTCCTCACGAATTGCTGGGTTGAGATTCCGAAGCCCTGCCACACCGGGGATTACTCCTTCTTCAGTCATCAAGGCGGCTTTTATCACCGCGAAGATCCCACTGGCAGCCTCGCTGTGTCCAATATTGGCTTTGATTGCACCGATTAGCAATGGCTTATCGGAAGGACGGGCGTCATTCATCGCACGTCCAATAGCATGGGCCTCAATAGGATCGCCGACCGGAGTGCCAGTTCCATGGCACTCAACGTACGCCGTGCGCAAGGGGTCCAACCCGGAGCGGGCATACGCTTGTCGCACGACACGTTCTTGACCGGCCTTGCTAGGATGCGTGATTCCCATTCCAGGTACCTTGCCATTGGTGTTGACAGCTGATGAACGAATAACACCGCGCACTGGATCACCATCACGAATTGCATCAGAAAGTCGTTTCAGATACAATGCACCAGCGCCTTCGGCACGGCCGTAACCATCTGCGGAAGCGTCAAAGGTGTGGCAAGTTGATGTTGGAGACAGAATGCCAAGTTTTGCTGTGTTCATGTGTTGGTCAACAGTTAAAATAAGATTAACACCCCCGGCAATGGCAGCGCTGGCATCACGAGTGCGAAGGGCGTGGCATGCGTTATGGATAGCGTATATAGAAGATGAACACGCCGTGTTGATAGTGAAAGAGGGTCCGTTGAGATCGAAAGTGTTTCCTATCCGAGCACTGATCAAGCCTGGATCAACACCAGTAGCAGCATAGTTGTGCCGAAAGTCGCCATCTTTCGTACTCATTTGTTGGTAATCACTGGTGAAGCTGCCCACAAAAACAGCAGTGTTGGAACCTTTGATATCTTCAAGTGTACAACCTGCTGACTCAAGACATTCATAAGTGACTTCTAGCATCTTGCGCTGCTGCGGATCTAACCACATTGCTTCGATGGGGGTCATATTGAAGAATGACGGATCAAAATCCTCCGCATTGCCGTCCAAGAAGTATCCACCAGGCACGTTGAAAGATCCTGGACGATCTAATCTTTCATGAAGGTACGCATCGATATTGAATCTCGATGCAGGCACCTTTGGAGTTTGCACTGACCGCTTTTCCTTCAGTACTTCCCATAGCGAGTGTGGGGAGTTGATTGCGCCGGGAAGCCGACATGCTGTTAAGTGTCAGCTTGGAATCATACCGAAAAGGGAGGACCATTCATACCCATGCCGACGATGGCGATAGGTTCCAGCATGCTGTCCTCATGGACAGGTGACTCGAAGTGAGGCATACTGCCTTAGTCCGGGGGATTAGGGCAAGTGGGAGCTTGGGATATTTCTTGAAGTTTGAGAGATTGCTAGGAGAGCAAGGATGACACCATTTACCAACACAGTCAGCTGGCGGTAGTAGAGCCAGCTTTATGAGGTTATCCTCAACATTACTTGCCTCGTAAGCCTTCCGTGCCCATAGCGTGGCAATGCCGCTGTATCGATGCGGCCCGAGGCGCGCTCCGCTGTCGCGCTCCGCTTTCACACTCCGCTTTCGGGAAGTGGATTTCTACTCGCCAAAGCTCCGATTGGCTCGGCATTCGGGCCGATACTGCATAGCAGTATGAGAATATGACTACCGTAAGCATGCCATAGAAGCTCTCTTCTCTACCTCGACGCCTTCCACCTATGTCTTCCGTTCCACGTATACAGACACACAACAAGAGGGCATAGTTCTCTTCAAGCCAGCACCATGGTTGTTCTCTCTGAATCGGCATATTTCTTAATTCTAGCAGTCACTGCGTGCTTTCTGCTCTGGGGTGTCAGCCTCTTCAATGGAACTGTCACGGCGCTCATAGTCGCGTCGTGGAACGGCCGCTTTGAGGACGGAACACCGTTCAATACTACCTACACTGGCTTCTTTCCCCTCGATTTCCCCATTTCCTTACTCGTGGCATTCTTCTTCTACGGTACGAACGGCTCACACCCTGGGTATCAGTTTTTTCTGATAGATGCCTATGCAACTTTACAATCAGCTTTTGTATGGCTCTATGCTGAAAGTGCACGACTGAATGAGAAGCCATTTAGCATTTCCAAGTAAGCCTCGAAAGTGTATGAATTGAAAGAACGTGTCATGTCTAATTTATGTCAGTCCGATCATCTGGGGCCTCATGTGGCAGGCTTTTGGTGCTGCCATCGCCCTTCCTCTTTATTTCCGCGCACATCTCAAGTGGATTGATAAAGTTGGCGATCGCATATCATCCGTTGATGTTGGCTCAGCCAGATCGCTTCCAGCCAGTTTCATCCTGGGAGCATTGGTACCCGCTATCGTCGGCATGCTACCAACATGGTACCCCAGGCCGGATGTGCTTCACCAAAATATCCTAGCTGCTTGGCAGCCGGACCCAGTCTGGGTTTCCGTTCTTCAGGCAACCCAGGTGTTTATATTGTTTTCTCGGGCCAGAAACGATGGACGGGCCGTCTGGTGGACAAGATTGTCCTACCTCTTAGCCGCCTTATCTTCAGCTGCAGGTCACATATACGGCATGGGGTCAATACTGGTGTCTACAGACCCTGCAACGACAATCACCAAGGTCTACGTCCCATACCTCTTTGCTGGGCCGGAGGGAGCTACTCAAAAGCTTGCAAGTGGACCTTGGCTTTTTCTACAATACGACTTGATCATCATCTCAATTTCCTGTATATCTTGGGCGTATCTCTTAATATTGCGGACCCTTCCAGGTAATACTTGGGTCCGCAGCTACCTACCCATTATCCTTCTGTTAAGTAGTGCTGTTTTGGGGCCTGGAGCAACAGTGTCATTGGCATTATTCTGGAGAGAAGGTTATTTATCTTCAATACGCACGTCAAAGCGCGCTACAGAGAAGTTCCAAGAGTAGGAAGTGGACTGGATTCATGTATCTTATGGGGCATTCTACAGGCTCAATTTGATATGTCCTCGGTGACGGAAATGGTGCAGGGGGTGTATGGTGCAGGGGGTATGGTGCAGGGAGTGTATGGTGCAGGGAGTGTATGGTGCAGGGAGTGTATGGTGCAGGGAGTGTATGGTGCAGGAGTGTATCTAGCAGTTTGGTGACTTGCTGATCAATTTCACGTGGTTGGCGAAGGAATCGAAAATTACGTCCTCCTAATTCTATACCAAGTTACACCAAGAACTGGGTCCTCGTCGTAGTCAGAGTTCCACCATTTAAATTTGAAATCGTGAAAACGTTAGCAACAATCGCCGGACCATCACTGAACGCTATTCTGCGACAGGGTCTTGTCGTTCTTGATCGTACGCAGGCGTGTACCAACAATACCACGGGGTCGTACCACTCCGTCCATGCCGTTCTAAGCTTATGGAGGTGGCATTGACTGTTATTCCGCTCGGCGTCGCGGCCGAAATGCCGCTCTCCTTGCTTAAGTGGAACTCCCTCGGTGCGAATCGTATCCGCTCATGCTTCGGCATTTTGGCATGATACTGTTTCGCGACTCAGCTTCAGATACACCATAATATTAGGATTTAGACCCCCAAGTCCCCGCTTGGAGGTGAAGGTAGGAGATCTGGATTCGCATAAACGTCTGTATCCCGTGAATTCCTCTTTTTCGATGAATACTCGTTCCCAAGTGAAAGGCACAAGCTTTCTTAATGGAGTCCTTACCGCCGAATCAATATGTTGATGTTGCCATTATCGGCGCAGGTGTGTAGAGCTCTCCCTCCTCGATACTTTATTTTTTTTGGTCCCCAACGCTTATCAACACTTGACACCAGGTTGGTATGGCCTCGTTGCGGCGCGTAACTACTTGCGAGTTCGTCCTAATGTTAACCTGTTAATTATCGACTCCGACTCAACCGTTGGCGGAGTATGGAGCGAAAAGAGACTTTATCCCAATCTAGTTGCTCAGGTTAACCTCGGTCTATTTAACTACATCGATACGCCGATGTCACCGGAGGGAATGAATGACAAAAGACAGGTCACAGGGCGTATGATTCACAACTATCTCCAAAAATACGCTGAAGACCATGACCTCCTTCGTCGTATTCGCTTCAATACCTATGTCGAAAGGGTTGAGCGTGGTCCTCGAGGCTGGCGTCTCCATTTCCGGAACAGCGCCGACATCCTAGATGCAGGGAAGCTCATGGTAGGACCCGGAGTCACATCCATTCCAAGTATGCCAGAATACTCGGCGGAGGATGTGCAAGTGCCAATAATTCATTCTCGAGATTTGGGTGAATCGTTCAACGAGTTGCAAAAGAATGAATATAAGCACGTCATGGTAGTTGGTGCGGCCAAGTCCGCATATGATGCTGTATACCTACTTTTAACAATGGGCAAAAAGGTGACATGGGTAATCCGACCTGGAGGTTCAGGGCCACTCGCCATTTTGCCCTCGGAGTTGCTTGGCTTCTGGACAAGCATTGGAGTTGCATCTACCAGGCTGATGACTGGTCTCAGTCCTTCGATACTGAATACTAAAGGATTATTGTACTCTATCTTCCAAAACAATCCGATCGGGCGGTGGTTGACCGGAAGATTCTGGGACACTGTGGCGTTCTTGAGTGATCTCCATGCGGGCTATGACAAAGGTGACCATGTTGCTGGTTTGAGACCAGAAGTGGATGGGAAAAGGTCAGCTTTTCACTCTGATTCAAGTGACCGTGACTGATACATCCATAGTATTTTCTGGGCAAACTCCGGTCTTGGTGTCGTCACTCTGCCAGATTTTTGGCCCACAATTCATAAGGGCGATGTCACAATTGTTCGGGATGAACTGCAGGCTCTCAGCAACAGGACCATGTCGTTCAAGTCTGGCAAGTCGGTGGAATCCGACTTCATAGTCATGTGCACCGGGTGGGGAGACCATTTTGCTATGTTTGACGATGAGACTAAATCTAGTATTGGCCTCCCAGCAAATAATAAGAAGCGCTGGGGAGATCGAGACTGGAAAAGCATAGATCGCGAAGCAGACAAGACTGTCGACCAGAAGCTACCATTTTTAGCTAAGGGTCCGGTGCTCCTCAATGAGCAGACGACAAAAACTCCGTCAAAATATTGGAGGCTCTACCGCAGAGTAGTACCAATTGCCCATGCCAAATCCGGTGATCATTCCCTCGCCATTCTAGGTCAAATCCATACTGTACAGACGCCCTTGGTTGCATCGGTACAGACCTTCTGGGCAATTCTGTATCTTGAAGGAGAGCTCAACCTTCCCGGAGAAGATGAAATGGCCAAGGAAATAGCTGAATGGAATGCGTGGACTCGCAAACGCTACATTAGTCAGGGTCAGAAGTTCCCGTACTCCCTTTATGACTTTCTCCCTGTAAGTTCACTTTCAATACTTCTGAAGATTTTAATACTCATGAGGAATTCCAAGTACGTCGAGACTCTCTGCAAAGATCTCGGCCTTAACTCTCGCAGAAAGTCTAATCCCCTATCCGAGTACTTTTCACCGTACAAACCCGAAGATTTCAATGGAATCATTGACGAGTACTTTGCACAAAAGGGACTCGGATCACATGCGGACAAGCTTGCCGCGGGTTCACACTACCCAAGTTTGTTTACGATCCTTCTAGCCGGACTCGGCACTCTTCTCGTCTTGGCCAACTGGACTTAAAAACCATACCGTCAGAAGGCGGGGTCTCTCAGAGCTGGAAGTTAACTTTCTTCTTCCTTACAACCAGCTGGCTGGACGTCGAACGTTGAAAAATTGTCTCATTTGTCTGTCTGACGCTTATTCTCTTTGCTTTCGATCAATTTCTTCCTCGTAAGTTTGTCCTGGACGCGTTCGTCTTTGTTTGCCATTCAACCGGGCATAAGGTTTCCATGTTCAATAAAGATACGATATTGCCCATTGTTAGGGGTTTCAGTCAAGTTTCAGCTAAATCAGCTAAATCAGCTAAATCTTCGTGTTAGGGACTTGAAAGTTGTTTTCGTACGACTGTAGTCTGAACCCATCCCTCTTGAAATTTCACAGGCAATTTACGTAGATCTTTTTTTTCAATGGATAATCGTTATGCAAATGTCAACTTGAGAGAGGGAGGCGATCAGGGCTTGCTCTTTTCTTTCTCAAAAACGTTTTGCGTTTGGCTTTTGGAGCATATCCGAGTGTTCTTTGCCCATCTTTGCCCATTGTTGCTTGCTGGAATGGCACCTTCTGTTAACTCCTTAGCTGCTAGTTTCCGCAAAATAGTGTTTTGATCTCCCATATTGCCGGTTGATTGCCATGTTGACTTGGAAATCTATACGGTTTTGTGGATATAGCCGATGCTGTGAATTCATTCTCTCTTCTGATTTGAAGCAGTTCTCGCTTTATATCCGTGTCTTTAGTTCGGCTATTTACACTACATCCACCCTTGGGAGGTCACAAATCATTCTGTTGGGACATTGATTCGCTGTGGACACTGCTATCTTAGATGACTCCATGTGTTCCATGGCCACCCTAGTGGGGGACCGGTTCAATAGCAAATCTCGCTCACGCGTAGATAAACCTGCCGCCTACATCGCTACATACCCGCCATCTACAGGCAGCGCAATTCCTGTCACTACTGCAGCATCGTCACTGGCCAGAAACACAGCGCTCCGGGCTACGTCATCCGCCCCAAGCCAATCGCCCCAAGGTGTTGCATTGAGGAACGCCATTGCGGCGGATTCGTCCAGGTCGCGGGTCATGGCTGTCTTTATCAAACCAGGGCAAAGAGCGTTGGCCGTGATACGGTCTCGAGCGTAATCCAGGGCAATCTGCCTTGTCAAATTAAGGGACGCGGCCTTGGAAGCATTGTAGGCGCCTGAACATCATCGGAAATTGGGATCAGTACTAACGATAGATACGAAGAAGTTCACTTACCAGCACCACCTGCCGACGCTACCAGACCCATCACACTCGAGACATTGATGATCCGCCCCCGACTGCCTTTGGCGTCAGGCTCCTGGGTCACCATTTGAGCAAGCGAATGTTTACTGCCGTTATATACACCAGTGGCATTGATACGTCTAGAGACTATTTTTCAGCAGCTTGGTCCAAATTTGACCTGATTGAGAGAGTGGAACACTGACATGAACCTATCCCACTCCGAATCAGGAAGCTGATGCAGTCGGAGAGTTGGATCGGTATGACCAATACCTGCATTGTTGACTATCCTACAGTACGTGATATTTCTGAGCACATAACTTGCAGCATAGATAGTAGACCGTTGAAAACTTACACATCTAGTCGCCCTCCGTCCTCAACTGCTACCCGTATCACCTGCTTGACCTCCTCACTGACTCCTACATCGCACTTGACAAATCGGGCCTTTCCCTCACCATAAGCCCGACAGATCACCTCATGAGTAGCGATATCCTCGCCCTCGCTACCCTTTCGTGGCTCTGGCTGCAGATCCGCGCAAACGACAAGTTTGGTGCCGTGTGATGCAAAGGCTAATGCGATGGCTCGGCCCAACCCTGAAGAGGAACCGGTAACCACAGCAACTTTGTCGTGTAGACGAGGGATACTGTTCTCAGTCATGGTAAACGCTAGAACTGCAATGGTTTTGATCCGGGTTCCGCGAATAGTACTCTAAGATAGCGATGTTTCAGAAAAGACGAATCCTGAAGCGTTGGTGGCCTGCATACTCAGCTTGAAGTAAAAACAAACGAGTGGGAAATTGAAGAAACCTTGATAGGCTCGGTGGTATGCCTGAATCTCCGCTCTCAAGACTGTGTAGGCTAAACAAGGTCGGAACGGGACTCTTTAAGACCAATAGTCACAGTTCACTTTGCATGTCGCATTCGGCCCGAATCCCGCAAGCTATTCCCAAATTGAAATGCTCGGCGAGACGACCGAGGGTTACCCAGACAATAGAGTCGACACGGCATTATGCAAAGTACTCCACATCGTAGGGTGTCAGCGGCAAGCAACTGGTTAGTCAATTGGTTGAGTACAATGCCGTGTCTTGAACCATTTCAGAGTCATAGAACTAGCTAGCTGCTGGATTCTTACACCCATACCCCGACCCAGCACCCCAAATCCACAAAAAACATGTTCAGGCTACCACGAGCATTGCCCCTGAAAAGTGGCCCTTGGTGTAACTCCAGCTTTCCAGGTATCACAAGGTCAGAAAGACGCTGACCCTGCTCTTGAAGTAGGAGCAACTGACCAGTATCCCTTAGATTGAGCATAGTATATATCAACAATTCGATTCAGAGTACGATGATTACGACACGTAAGATCCAGTCTGTTGTAAGCCCAGGGTCAGCAATTCAACAGTATCCTTCTGTAAGCCTATCGCAAAGAGTATATTTACTACAAGGGCTTATATGTTACATGGTACTTGCAATGTGGATTCGTGCTTTCGCACACATGAATGAGATTTCTGAGTAAGGTGAACTACAGTCTATATAACGGACTTTGTTCCCAATACAGTGATTAACCTAAATCTACCGTAGGCACATCAAAAAGGTTCTGCTGCCCATCCTTTCTCAATATTCACTCCATACCCTTGGCAGGAATGACTCTCGAGATGCGGGTCTCAACTTGTATCCCCCGAGTTTCCTGGTTTATGATCATGCGGCTATTTCCAATGAATGTCATATTCTCAAGATCCTTCAGCTTTTCCGCTCCGCTGTGGAAATAATGTGTATTGGCTGTCATGCAAGGGTTAACCTTCACGTCAGACCACGTCGTACAAAGAAAGCGACTTACTGCTGGCACCAAAAGGGATTGTCTTCGATGCGGGATCCATGTTGAAGCAGGCCATGACATCCTTGTCGAGCGTTACGACTCCGTGGTAGGGAAAGTTGATAATAGCACCATCCTCGGTCCTATGAGTTCCATCTTAGCCACGATTCAAGATATTTCACCCACCGAGCCATGCATGGATGTTAAAACCTACTGAGCAACAGCTTTCACGTTAATGCGAGCGTGCTTCTCATCAGAATCAAACGAGAGCCAATCGGCACCGTGAAAGATTTCAGCTTTGAAGGCTGGCTCAAACCCTTCAACCGTTTCGAGTGTGCCTTTGCCAAATTCCTATTATTTGTTCCGCAAGTCAGCCTTCTGAATCTTTAGCTTTCGAGGGAGGTATCCGATGTCTTACAAAGTGGATAAGAGTCGGTCCGTTCTCACGCACGCCTAGTAGAAGGGTGAGAAACCAGCCGAGCTGAACTTGCCTACCTTGACTTACCGACAACGCGCTTCGCAATAACATCAACCACTTGATTGATGGCTGGAACCACGGTTGGGTAGTTGACAGTAGGAGCAACCATTGTGGCGTTTATGTACGTTAAAGCGATTCAAAGACGATAGACAATGCAGTGAATATCTGTGGGTGGCAGCAAGAGAGACTAATGGATGTCGTTATCGTGTTATATATCTATCTTCAGTATTGCTGTCTCTGTGGTGGTAGTATAGAATTCACCTGAATATCTTTCGGCCCGGACACCGAGGTTTTACGTGCATTAGGTTCGGCGGTGCGGGCCGACGCGGCCCCGTAGAAATGACCTTGCATGATGGTTGCAATTGACTATCTCGGCATCGGAACGACAAGCCCGCAGGCATTGCCACTATCAAACGCACGGATTCCCGGTCTGTAACCAAGTACAAAATAAGTCATGGAGCCTCCTCAAACTTCTCGTCATAGAGCTGTGGCTGCACACTTGCTCAGTTCAACAATGGGGAGTCAAAAGAAGTTCCGAGTAATCGTTGTAGGTGGCGGAGTTGGTGGCCTGGCTGCTGCCCACGCTTTCGAGAAGGCGGGTATCGACCACATTGTTCTGGAGAAGGGCGAGATTGCGCCAGCGCGTGGAGCTAGTATTGGCATTTACCCCCACGGAGCCAGAATTCTCCAACAGTTTGGTACACTCCAAGCTGTTGACGACGAAACGTACCCAATAGAGAGGGCCAAGAATTTCCTCCCTGACGGGACGCTCATTGCCAACAGTGAATTGTTCAGATTTCTGAGACAATAGTGAGTTCAAATCTCGTCAGTGAATCTTGCATTCGAGTGTAAGCTTACGTTAAGCAGCCATGGATATCCCATCCCGGTCCTAGAGCGCAGGCGTTTCCTGGAAATCATGTATGATGGACTATCTGACAAGTCCCTCATCAAGCCGCATAAAAAGGTCGTGGATATCATCGACTCTGAAGACAGTGTCAAGGTGGTCCTCGCCGATGGCACCGTTGAAGAAGGGGACTTGGTACTAGGGGTCGATGGGGTTCATAGCCTAGTTAGAAGCCTGATGTGGCGAAATGCTAATGCAGCTATTCCGGGCTTCATTACCGCGAATGAGAAAAAAAGTAAGATCAACTCAGTTATGTTATGAACCTCTAGGCTTACTTTTGCTTGGGTGAAAGCCCTCCATGCTGATTACAGTCTTTTAATTGGTTTCAGCGAGACGGGACCGGACATGAGTACAAGCGATCTCTATTGCACTCACTACGATGGGAAATCATTCTTGACCATAGGGGGCAAGAAACACACGTTTTGGTTTGTCTTTTTTAAGAATGATAGAGTGTACTGGCCAGCCCTACCAAGATGGACTCAGGCAGATGCGGAGAGGCGCGCCGCCGAATGCATGGATTGCCCTATCTCCGAGACTCAGGTTTTTGGTGAGCTCTGGAAAACCGCCATCAGGACTGAGCTCGTCAATGTTGAAGAAGGCCTTTTCGAACACATGTTTTTTGGGCGTGTTGTTCTTGCCGGAGATGCTGTTCACAAGGTAAACCAAATCACTTCGTGTCGCATGCGATGGCCCTGACATTGAAGTATAGATGACGCCGAATATCGGACTGGGAGGTAACTCTGCTATGGAGAGCGTTGTCGTCCTCACGAATCTTCTCCACAAGGCCATCAAGGAGCATCCACAGGGCAAGCCAGACAAGGCGGCTATTCAGAACCTCCTCAATGAATACCAGAAGGACCGTCAGGTGCGAATGCGACAGTTTATTGACTTCTCCTCTCTGGCTACCAAGATTCAGGCTTGGGAAACCACCTGGTATAAGATCCTCTCTCGAGTCATGCCTTTCTTGCCGGATGATACCTTTGCAAAGCAGGCCAGCATTTTGTTCAAGGCTGCGCCGAAACTCGACTTCATCCCCGTGCCTGGCAATTTGAAGGGCTCGCTGAAATGGGACGATGATGAGTTAGAAGCGAAGTATAGAGCATCATTTCCAAGACCTTCTGTCAGGGATTGGGCGCGAAGTGTGCTAAGATACACTTTGAAGCCGGCTCTTAGCTTGTGTGTATTGTGGGCTTTTCTTGTGGTTAGAAGTTCGAAGGGTAGTGACACGGCTGCAAGCAATTGAGTTGCAAGATGACTGCTCCGCCAAATCCCCACTTTCCCCCTGTAATGGCCCTGATCGCCAACTGTTGATTGACTGCACAGCTTTCCTGTGGAGAAACAAATCTTCCAGGGTCCACGTTATTGCAAGCACTTTTTGTATAATTTTTGGACCTGATAGGTTTGGATGAAATGAGACAGTAATTTCGATTCGGACCTAGTCCTCCGCGACAACAAGAGGGAAAGCTTCTGGGGTCATGGGTAATATCTCCTTTCCTCCAGGCAGCTCGAGGTATGTAGAGAGAATACAACTTCCTTGGTGGATATATATTTTTATGAATACATATCTCTTTCGGCGGCAAAACAACGTTCGGCTTTTTGTACGAGCGTGGCAATGTATCTGACAACGGACTGCGTAGAGACAGTGTATATGTAGGTACTGCAGTTGGCGAAGATGATGCCGACTGTGAAATACATGTCGCATCCCATACGTTCTTATTCCGCATTCGTGGATAGACCACGCTCTTCGCGGAGCAAGTCTTCACCAATGCAGATATTCTAGGAGATGTAGCTCCAACTATCTTTTTATAATATGTGGCGAATATTTTCTAAGACACGCTCAGGAACAATGATTCACAACTGATACTAAGCCCCTAATATGACT
The DNA here is from genome assembly GCA_001305275.1 of Talaromyces verruculosus. Lineage (NCBI taxonomy): Eukaryota > Fungi > Ascomycota > Eurotiomycetes > Eurotiales > Trichocomaceae > Talaromyces > Talaromyces verruculosus. The sequence continues at coordinate 78,732 of LHCL01000074.1, forward strand.
GCTGTGGATGAACTCCCGTTCCTGACTTATCTCTCCCAATGAGAATCAATTTTGCTGCATTTTTTAGCTGACTGCTATGTACACGTCACTACCTCATCCATCCACACTATTGCACAGCCGTGACCAGCCCTGACTTTAAGTCGAAAGTGAAGCCATACGTATGCTCTGCTAGCTCAGGCCGAACAAGAAGAGAACGCTTGAAAAGCTCAACATCCTCCCGAACACTTTGTACAGCGTCGGCTCCCTTGGCTCGAAAAGTGTCTTTCTCGTCGACAGTTCCAGGGGCTCGTGTGTTGATAGCTTCACGGACCCCTTCGTCGGTGTAAAAAGTTGTACCACAATCCAGATGGTGTATGATCATGATCTCCTTCAGGCCAATGGCATAGTCAAGAGCAACGATGTCATTGATAAGCGGGCCGATGCGGCCACCGGTGTTTCGAAGGTGGAAGACGTCCGTCATCTCGATATTAAAGAACTCATACGGATTCACTCGGATATCACAGCAAGTAACGACTATAACCGATGGCGAGGTTACGCCTGCAGCCTTGAGCTCACTCAAAAACGGTTTTGCGGAGAAGGTTGTGGCTTGGGCTCGATTCCGCTCAACGAGATTTTTGACATCAGGGTAAGTAGGCATCATGTAAGAACCAGTGCTCAGTACATGTATTCGCTTGTTGAGGACGCTAAAATGATTGGCGATCTATGGTTTGGGTGAGCGATTGCTTTTGTACAAGTTCGAAACTGGACATTTCACGGGCATGCAAGGAATCCTTATCGCGGTGATACTGGCGAAGGCCAACGCCGACGCTATTCTTATCCAGCCCGGCCCGCGCTGGAAGCTGATCGTAGTCAAGGTGAGTTTGGTACCACATTATTTATTTCCCTTGAGGCATAATGGTCCGATTGTCGGAGTTCAAGTCTTCCTGGTTCATGTTGAGGTCAATGAAGATTATACCGAGAGCACTTTGTGACTAGCTAATGCGCGGCCTGGCCGTGAATTATGGTTCGCCGAGTTCCATGCAACCGAGCTTGGTCCCGCCATCGATAAGACAAATACGGAGGCAAGGGCAAGCGGAGAGACGCGGAGTTCGTTCACCGAGGCCATGCAACACCTGAGAACGAGTCTCCACCGTACTCTTCCAGTATCATCTGCCCCACTGGCCTCCGCCCCTGATGCATGCACCCTAGGCCCATGCAACAGCAGACCAACTGCCCAAAACTACCAGACCTCCACCCAGCTCGGCGAATCGATCGCGCAAGGGAAAAATATCGCCACTGGAAAGCAGATGTATTTTCTTCATCTTATAGTCAATTACTCCTTTGCATCTACGGAAATGATTTCGGCTGCTGCTACGATTTTTTTCGCAAGCTTTATTCCTGCACCTCTGATGTCCGAAAAGCCATGAAATAACATTTAGCTTCATTCACACCAGATTCACGATGAGTAGTGGTATGGGATCGAAACATGCTGCATGTACGGAATGTCGTCAAAGAAAAGTCAAATGTGACGGAGGACAACCGAGTTGTCAGAATTGCTTGCGCCGGCGAAGCAAATGTGTTTTTTCCAGAACTTTAGGCCAAGAGAAAGAAGATATTCTTGTCATGATCAGTGAGCTGAACAGTCGTCTGTGTGGGACTTTCCCTTAATCAAATCAATTCGGCATCCTAGATTGAGAGGCGAAACAGCTAACGACTATATTTTTTTGCATGTAGCGAATGCGGAACAACGTCTTGCGGCGGAAACCAAATCTTGCTATTCCCAAACGTTACCGCATACTGCGTATTCAGACGATATGATCCCAGTGACAGAAATTGCTTCTCCACGACTAATCAGCCTCTCAGCCAGTGTAGATAGCGGGTTCATCCACGACAATGCTATGACCCTATTTCCAGATTCTTATGGCTTGGGGAATTTATCTGACACACAGTCTAATACGACGCTTGCCCCTTCGCCTGAAAACCCCCCCACCAATTTGCCCGATTTAGACTTGAATATCGAGTCGAGAGAGACATCAGGTCCATATGACATGGAGCTTGAATTGTCTCCTCACACATTACGTGATTTGTAAGACATCGATCCGGGCATCTTATGTTGTCAATCGCTGACGGTGACATTATCAGGTATAAAAGTTATTTTGATCAAGCTGATCATAATTGTTACATACTAGAAAAAGATACCTTCCTCTCGAAAGTGGATCATCAGCCTCTGGGACATGAATTGCTGAGTCTGAAGTACATAGTACTTGCACATGGAGCGTCAGCCTCGCCTACGTACTGCCACTTACAAAATAAGCTATATGAAACCTCGCGAGCTTATTTCGAGATGGCTGAAAATTGCAATCCTTTATTCACTATTGTCTCTCTTCAAAGTTGCGCTCTACTCGCGACCTTTGAATTACAGCAACTCTTGTTCATCAGAGGCTGGGATCGAATTAACCGTGCAATGTGGATGGCCGAAATGTTTAATTTACATAAGATGGATGCACAATACGAGTCACCGCGACAACAGCAGTCAGGACTATACATCGCGCCAACAACAAACCCTCAGGAATTGGAGGAGCGTCGAAGAACTTTCTGGTCAGTTTTTATCCTATGTTGCTTTAAAAGCATTAGTGTTGGGTCAAACACAAATGCGCAAATCAACCGTATGGAAGAGGTTTGGCCCCTTTGGTTTTCTTTCCCGTTCCCCACCTTGCTACTTACTGAAGAAAGCTCTAGATTACTACCCTGTTGCCAAGTGAACATAAAACCAATGACAAAAGACCATCACTACGGCCAACCCTCCTTGAAGCACTAAGTCGACCTATGGCGCGAAGGCTATCAAGATTTGAAGAATTTATCATCACAAGCGCACTACATGTTCGTAGTTTGAGACATGCTAACCTAGCTTCCGTTGAGATAAGAGATGATTACCTGAAATATGATTTTTGGATGCACCACTATAATATCACTGAAAGCATCAGCCAGCTTTATTGCGCCCAATATTTAGAGCCCACACTGCGAAATTCCATGGACGCATCAGGAACACTTTGTATGGCGGTCAGAATACAGGCAACGTTTCTTTGTCTCCATCATGCAGTTGTAGTGCGTCAGTCACAGATGAAATCATCGCAGTCTTTTGCTTCACTGGGAGAGTCCAAATGTCTCATGACCGCCATGAAACTCATGAATACGATAAAGCAGATGCAAGTTCAAGGGGCTCTAATGAACGTGAGTTTGTCGCTGATCCACTGTAGTTCTTCATGAAAGTTGCCTTATCCTCAAACTAAATTATGAACGAGACAGGCAAATCCTTTTTTAATATGGTCAATATACGTAACCGCACAATTTTACGTTCGTGAACTGCATGCAACTAGATGCAAAGGGACTCAATCTTTGATACCTACCCCCCTCTGGTCAACTGGTCAATCTTTATGTGAAATTTCTCGTAGTGGTGATCGAGAGATTGGCGAGAAAATGGAAGCTAGCCATTTCGACGACACAAGTCCTGTTACAACTTGTATCCATGGTTTGGACGTGATACCAACTCGCTTCGAACTTTTACACAACATTGAGTTCCTCCTCAGCATACTCTCGACACTCTCGAAATCCAGGCCACTAGCTGCAGCCTTTGCGGCCCAAATATATGACGAACTAAAGGGGGGCAAAACGATGACCGATGAACGTCCAATCGGACGCGTCGAGTTTTCGCTAGATGGAAGATACATGATGAAAAGTTTTCTTCTAAATGGAGTTCATGTAATCTGGTCATTGTTGTAACGCGTAATTTTATTTCAATTCAATTGCGCTTGTTCGACGAGATAATCGTTCTCCCTGTGGTGCGTAATGTTTCAACTGTATTCTCATGTAACGGATCGTATCGAAGTCAGGAAAAGTGTATGTCATAGAAAACTAACAAGACGTGAGCCGAAGAGCAAAACTAAACTACAGGGGGCAAGCCCATATTTATGCTTGCGCAGGCTTGCTCCCAGGCCTGATTCTTGACGGAGCAGGCCTTCCAAATAACATAAGTTACATAACAATCTAAAAGCAATACAAAGCAATGAAACAATCAACAAAGCGCTACGTGAAGCTATTCCCACGTTGTATGACTCATATGACAAATGTCAATGGCGGATTCTTTGGCGTTCTCAAACCTGACCGCTTTGGTGCGTTCCGGAGAGCTCACACCAGCGCCTATACCCGGAGCCTGCTCCTGAACTGGAACCATGACAATGAAGCACTGTGCAGATATAGGATGCAGTGAAAGGTAAGCCCTTGCAGCGCTTCAGGACCATACTCATACTGTTAACAGTGTAGCCTTCTCGCCACATGGTAAGATCTGTATTTGACAATTGGAACCTGGAAGTTGTGATGTAAAGTGCATTTCCACTTCAGATTCTGATGTCAATTCATCATGTAAACCCTGAAATATTGATATGCTAGGAAAGACTCGGGCAATAAAGATTGTAAATCACATATAAGTTAACTTTGAATTAGTTATAAGAACTTTTTGTTAAATGAATAGTTAACCTTGGGACCGGATTTATCCCTCTGTGAAACTAATCAAGTCCAATTTGAGCCAAATATCACGAGATCTACAACTGAGAGTCTACATATACTCTACAATGAATCTGATTTGTAGAAAGTACAAAAGTTTAATATGCGTCGGTTATAACAAGTTCTTTAAGCTCAACATTTACCAGAAGGATCCCATAAATCAACATCACAGGAGACTCGACATTGCTCGTTGAGCTACCGATATTGATGTTTGGATGAGACTCTTGACTAAGGCTTCAAGGATGGTTGCACGCATGTTATTGAAATAGAACGTTTTCGCTTCTGCACGTGGACGCGGTCCTCAGAGTATTCAGGTAGTAGCCGTGAAAGAAAATCAAAGTGCCCAAAAAGCTTCGTAAGTGATATCTTCCTTTGCAATTCCCGCTACAGGCGCACCAGTAGCTTCAGGCCAGGTGGCATTAGGCTCTTGCAATAGGACTTTACGAATCGCTTCGCTTCCAGCCTCTGGCTCTCTCCCAATGAGCTCTTGGAGCAACGGATGCGACAATTCTGCGTCACCTTTCGCAATTCCTTCATGCCAGCCTAGAACACGATCCCAATAATCTTGAGGTTTGCCGCGTTTGTCATTTGCTTTGAGAACTTCGACATGTTCCTGGGGCGATAAAACGACCAATTCCACATTCCGGTTTGTAGTTTTATTTATAATGTCAAGGATATCAGATTCTCGAATCTTCTCATTTGCGGTAAGAAGAACAGTTTCTTTATCGTATCCACCGCGAATCATTAATTTCGCATTTGCTTCAGCAAGGTCATCTCTCGAAGTCAGTGTGATTAGGCCTAGGTTTGAGGCATAGACCTTTTTACTGTCAGGGTACCACCCTAGAAAGATGGGGAAGATTTCGGCGTAGAGGCCTTCACGAATGGCAGTATAGTTTATGCCAGATCTAGTCATGATATTCAGTTAGCTTACTGTCTTCTTCGACAGCTAAATTACTTGCACTTGAAAACTTACTCTTGAAGTAGTTTTTCAGTCGCTAGATGGGCTTTTTGTACACCCAGTTTGGAATCTGATTCAAGACCACCGAATGAAAGAGAAGTGTACCATACCTGAATTGTAATCGTTAGTAAATTCCAGGGCAAGAAGAATCGGGCCCGTACATGCTTAACTCCAGTCCGCTTAGCAGCCTCGATCACATTCTTGTGCTGTCGAACACGCCAATCATTATCAAAATTTTCCATGCTGACGAAAAACAAATTTTCAACATCCTGAAAGGCTGCATCTAAAGTGAGCGGCTCGTTAAAATCGGCATGACGAAATGCGATTCCCTTCTCCTCAAAGAACTGTCTCTTTGACTCGCGAGATGATGCTGCTGCGTATTCTGACGATGGCACATGAGCTGCTATATGGGCAAGCACACGACTACCAAGGCCGCCAGTAGCGCCTGAAATGAGGTATTTGAGCGTCATTCTGATAAAGGGGTAGTTGGTAGTGAAAGTACGTATGCAACCTAAATGCTGAAATTAATAATTGCAACACTGAGAAGATATAAACGAAAAAGTAAACTATCGAGGGAGATTTCTAGTCTTAAAACACGCTTAGTGACTGAACAAGTTGCGGATCTCTTTATATTATTGACACGTACCCTCGTCAAGGCAATTAGTAACAGGGCGGATTAAGCAGCCCGCATTTGTGGAACAGTCACTAATCTCACTTTACTACATACTACGTACATTGGCAATGAAACCTTGATAATTTTCTCTTTTCCACACCCATGTCACTGTTGGGTGGTACTTTTGAGAGTCGTCATTGGTTTCAACTTCGTTCACGCTAGCAAGTACGCCCTATAATAGCCCGCCGAAGTCGTCTAGGTCTTATTAAACACAACCAATCTTAGTAACTTATTTAATTTCTTTGCTTTGTCGAATGTCTTTCCCTCGTAGGCTAATGAATACAACCTTCCGAATTGGCAGACTTCTTGAGCGTAGTGCTTTGAATCAGCTCTTTTTTGTACGTATTTCTACATGAAGTATACATGATGGGGGTCAGGGAGGCAGAGGGGGAAAGTCCCGAAAATACCCTAAACATGATTGGAGTTCATGATAGAATAGAATTTGTCCTGTGTCCACCAAAGTTGGCAACAGAGTACATATTTTAGCACCGCTTTTCCATTTCCATTCCAGCGCCATTTCTTTTGCATTGAATATGATTGTTTACCTTTTCACGCGCACCAGTCAGACAGATAGCCAGTGACCTACTTCTTACCACACCACCACCCCCTGGTGACCAACTCACATGGATAAAGATAAGCCGTCGGACTCTCACCATCAGATAAATAAAATGGATCGTTCTGGGAGGATGGAACAGGGATACTTGAATAGCTACGCTACTGGGGCCCCCAAAAAGAAACAAGACGCGGGCAGCGAAGAGAGCTGGGCCACCAGACTTCCAAGCACAGAGCAGTCTTCCAGACGCGGCGCTTGTGACAATGTAAGGGCAACAAGAGCCACTGTGATTGAGTACATCCAGTATGCGTTCGCTGTCAATCCTTCGGACATGAATGCAAATCCTCAGCGCATTGCAAGCTCAAAAAAGTCAAACCCAATGTTTCAAAAGCTCGTTAACATTGAACGAGCGACTACGTAGACTTCAACACATTGAAACATTATGCAACTAATGGTCCTCTGATCTATTTGGAGCCCAGGCGGAAGCACAGTTGGCATTTAGACGACTGTCTAACCGACACATCGGCCCATCGCACATCCGGCACCCCGCCCTAACGGGGCAACGGACAGCTAAGTCCGCTCCATATTTCCTCACACTGAGTCCGAATCATTACCTGACATGATTCCACTCAGCGATTTGACATCTCATGATGACATTTTCAAAGTCCCTGATTCCAAAAAGCCGTCACTAAACGTGATGCTTGATATGTGGTGAGTAGAAACACCACACCATTGTACTCTGTGCTCATTTGAGAAACAAGTTGAAATTCTGAGTGGATATGTTCTTAGGCACCAAACTAGTTTTAACGAAGATGAGATCAGAGCTCTATCAGAAAGTTCAGTTAGTATTTTCGACATACCGCACAGCACTCCAATCCCGTCGCTTGCGCCATCGGTAAGCACCGAATTTACAGCCAGCGATGTTGAGCCACTGCATGGGAGCGTTGATTTACAGATCTTGTATGACCCGCTTCCTTACCTGATTATTGACTGTGTTCAAGCTTCCCTTTGACTTACGTGCCTAACATTAGCCATCAATCTTATTTCAAATACGTCCATACCGTAATTCCGATGGTGAACCGGCATCGGTTCTCAACTGAACTTGAGGCGACTAGCCATCGACCAGAATTGAAAAGCCTCAGCTATTCGATTGCTTTGCTTGGCGCCACAGTCATGTCTGAAAAAATAGAGACAGAGAGGAGTTTCTATCACCACGCCAGAAACTACCTCAATGCAGCTGAGAGTGACGATGAAGCGCCAGATTTTAACTCACTAAATATGCTACAGGCGCTTATCCTCATCACATATTACGAGTTTCGCAGGACGTCCTTTGCTCGTGCATGGCTTAGCCTTGGTCGCGCGAATCGACTGGCAAATATGCTTGGACTTCACGCAATGGATCAAGATAAGCAGAGTAAAACCCAGGCTGATTTCATCCTGCCGCTTCCAGAACCAGTAGGATTAGCCGAGATGGAAGAAAGACGAAGGTCTTTCTGGGTCCTATTCACATTTGATGTTTATGCCAGTATTCGCACAGGTTCTAAAACAAGCATTAACGGAGAGGTATTTCTCGAAGACCCCTGTATTCAATTTATAATGCATGGAAGCTAACAGTCATAATATCGATCAATTGATAGATTTCTACCGCACTTCCTTATCCAGGTGATTATTTTGACGGCAATCTAGGTCAAAAAATGCCCACTCTTAGCAAAGCAGTGGACATACTAGATAGATCAACCCTGTCTTCTTTTGCAGGTATTATACTTGTGACATTCTTATACCATCGGTGCCACAATCACTTCACCGCCTCACAAGTACAAGATTCTACCAGCGACTTAAGTTACCATTTCTGGCAATATCATCACCAGATTGATAAGGAATTGAGCTTCTATAGAACTGAACTACTGGGCCATCTCCAGCCCATTAATAATCTCGGTGACCCGCTAGCGCTGACTCTCCATGCAACCCTCTGCGCGATTCAAATCACTTTGCACGAACATGCCATCAGAAAAGCACAGAATGACAGCCTCCTAGATCTATTGAGGGTCGAGAGCGAAAATAGATGTACCAGCATTGCAATGCAGGTCGCAGAATACGCAGATATTATATCACAACTACAGGATTCCAAGGTATGCACAGTCGGTCAGAAATTGCCATACTAGCAAACCAATGATTGAGTACTAATTAACTTCTCCTTCGCTGAAGTGGGTGTCGAAGACATTTCTTATGTGGCCATTCTCCGTCGCCTCGCAAACGTTGCTCCGGCAGTTAGATGAGCCCGCGGGCAATGTTGGGGAAGTTATTGCGCTATTGCATCAGGTGTGGCGGGTTATGCAGCAATTGAAAGATGAATCAGGTAATTGGGACAGTTTTTCTGAGAGAATCGCGCAGAAATTATCCCACTTTGGAATATTTGTTGCAAGCGAAGCACCGATATCACACAATAAATGAAGAAAACTACTGGTGAGAAAATGCAGCAGTAGAGTGGAAGTGTGGTTAAGCTCTTTTGGGTTTATGTATCGACGCTAAATGTAGACGAAAATCTTTCCAGGCTTACAACGTCACCAGAAGCCCTGCCAGTCCAACTGAATGGTTACAAATTACAGCCCCTTGTCATTGACTGGGGGGGTAGAGGCCTGACGTACAAAGGTTTGTCATCATAGGCTAATCGAGCATTAACTGACTAACTAACTAGTTGGTGAGCTTATTTATAAGCCAGTATTGTCTTTGATAAATCTATGCGAGGCTTAGGGCTTTAGGGTTAGGAATAAATATAGACTATAAAGAATAGCGCATGTGGAAATATGAAATTTACATTTGCATAAATAATGTAAAACTATTGAAATACGAATCTTGTCATTAACATACACGTAGTCCGCCGTAGTACTGAAGTCTTTACCCCACCCATCAGATTTGCCTTGCCTTCGAGCTTTCCAATGAGAACGAAGATGTATTTTCAAGAGAACGTTGACTGGCCCACTTTATTGCAATCGAGTGTATCCGTACTATGCGTATGATTTATGCAAATGCGGGCCGCTCACCACCGAGGGCCAGCCACCGGAGACATTCTCTATTATCATGGTTCCGGCTCTGGAGCAGGCTGCGGGTACCGTCCCTTAGCACCTTGTGCACGATCCACCGTCATGCACGATTATGAGCATTTACAATATCTACGATTTGAAGCTTTACAACAGCACACAACAAGAAAGTATATTAAACATTATGGTGTAGTAGTAAATCGAACCTAAGGAATTTAGTAAGCGAATTTTGATTTAGCGAAAACGTACGGGGAGGCGGATTGGGCGGCCTCGGCGGTTTGTGTGAATGGCTTCCTCAACAACTTCCTCATAAGGCGTAGAAGGGTTCTTCATAGGTGATTGCTGTTATTTTTAGTACGTTTGCTTTCTGCGAGGCTTTGGAGTAGCTAGAACGCCTTTTTGAAGCTATAAATCAGCTGCCTTGGCCAGTTTTTGCTCTGCTCTGAGGCGCTCTTTTTCTATAGCTTGTTGTTGCAGTTGTTCTCGCTGTTGTTAACAGATTTGAGCCTTTTCAACTCTTTCTTTCTCCTCAGCTGCCTTTAGGAGCCTTTGTTGATACTTTTTTATCATCTTTGCAGGCTTGTTCCTGCGCAGCTTCCTCATCTTTTTGATGTAATAGATCCCGAGCGCTCTGGATCTTTTGAGGGCTCCAAAAATAACACCTCCATCATTTTCCGAAGGCATATCCAATAATAACGGTTTTTTCTTGTTGGTGCGCTTTTGGACATTTATAAGAGTCCTTTCAAGGCCCTTACAACGTTCTTCAAGAAGAATAAGATGCATGGAAAACGCGTACATAGTATTCTTGATCTTTTTGCCTTTTTGTCGTAAGAATCGTTAATAATCTCCTCCATTACTACTCTCATTGGGTGCCAGTCTTTTGCTTCAAATATTGAAGCTGTAGTCTTACTAGGTTAGAGCCTGCTATTTAGTGTTTTAATAAATTTGCGTATAACAATATCAGGATCAAAAGGGCTCAATCCAATGCTTCAGAAGCCAGATTTGATATTACACTCAGTAAAAACCTTGCCCCAAGCCCTCCAAAAGAGGCCAAAAAAGTCACGTTTCCAGAGACGGATAAAGCCTGCGCTCTCATACATAGATTGATCAAGAGCTACACCGTAGTGGTAAGAAAGACGCCCAAATAAAACAACGTCAAGAGGTTGTAAAGTATGCATTACATAAGCCAGAAATTGGGCCAATAAGATTCAATTTTAATCACAATGGTCAAGAAATTTCATATTAATATGAGAGCCATAGCCATCAACGATAAGAAGCCCCCATCCCCGGCTTGCTTTGTGCTTGGTCTCTCAGTCAAATATAAATTTTAACCACTCCAAACGAAGCTCATTATTGGTCCAACCTGTTTCTAAAGATGTAAAGCAGCAGGCATGTTCTTTAGGATCAAAATCTTCAACCCATAAGGTTTGAATAAGGCCTGTTTTTGCCATATAAATAAAACCTAGGAATAGCGCCGTCCCATTAGCACAAATGCAACCAATTGTTGTAATCCACTCTCAATTGCCATCTTAGAGACGTTGCCTTTACTTTCCTTACTCATACACGTTTCGAGAGAAGATTCTTTTGCTTTTTTTTTTTTAATACTCCAATCATAAAGCCTTTTTCATCCATGTTATATATCTAATCCGGCTGAAGGTTATATTTCTCAATTTTAACACAGAGATTGGCAAAATATTTCTCGTATCTTGATACCAAATCAGCCCATTGCCAGTCAATATCAAGACCAGTTAAAAATCGATATATCATCTGAATACTTCTTAAGCCAGCGGCTAGGCCAACTTTTACCGGGCTCAACACCAATAATATCCTTTGCTAGATTTGCAAGAGTTTACCGCATAAAAGGCAGGCCTCGCTCAATAAGCTGGTTAACCCATTTTACAAGCGTATTTGATTACTCGTTGTTAAGTAATTGTTGACTGTTGTATCCGGCTTGTGTTGAGCGCATAACTCCGTTGAATCGCCTCAATAGCGTTGAGCGATTAATTCCATACTTTTCTGCAATTTTTGTAATATTGATGTTTTCTTTTTGTTTCAAGGAATTTGTTTCAAGGAACATAATTCTTCAAGTGCGAGATCAATTGGAGCCATATTGAGGTAGTTGACGCGCTTTCAAATATTGTCAATTTTCGCGTTTTTGAAGTATACCGTGCACGACGGTGGACTGTGCACAAGGTGCTAAGGGACGGTATGGGCGCTGTGTGTGAGCGCTCCGGAACGCACCAAAGCGGTCAGGTTTGAGAACGCCAAAGAATCCGCCATTGACATTTGTCATATGAGTCATACAACGTGGGAATAGCTTCACGTAGCGCTTTGTTGATTGTTTCATTGCTTTGTATTGCTTTTAGATTGTTATGTAACTTATGTTATTTGGAAGGCCTGCTCCGTCAAGAATCAGGCCTGGGAGCAAGCCTGCGCAAGCATAAATATGGGCTTGCCCCCTGTAGTTTAGTTTTGCTCTTCGGCTCACGTCTTGTTAGTTTTCTATGACATACACTTTTCCTGACTTCGATACGCTCCGTTACATCGGTTGACAGGCTTCCATGTCGCGGACCCCGCGCGCTTGCTTCTTCAGTCGTTGTAGGTTTACGTCGCTCATGTGAGCTAGTTGGTGGTGCCAGAGCGTCATCTGTAAACTGACGCGATAGGCAGACAAGCTGTTGCTCATCCAAATATCAAGTGCGTACACTCCATGATACTGACTTGTACAAATTCTTGCCGTTTGATTTGCTGCGAATACTCGCACCTTGACTTGAAAAATCGACCTTCACTCCCCGTTGGAGAACGTGGAGCACCAATATGAGGTTTGCATGTGGAGGGGCAACGAAGAGAACATTGTCCAGTACCAGCCATTCCTTCTGCCTCGCACGCTGCACAGGATGTTCACGGTCTCCACCCCTGACGGAGTTGTACAGGTGTTGACGTTTCTCAATGGTGGTCTATAGTTTTTTCTATTTGCAGATATGCTGAGCACATCCAATGTCAACGACTCATGCGTCGTGGATGGAAGGGGGTTTTGTAGCCATCATTGTGAGGGTATGACTGAACAGGGCAATATCTATTCCAAACGCGGCATTTACATCTTCTTCTGAGGCCATGGTAGCTCTTAAACCGACATAGCAGATCCTGTGGATTATAAAGAAAGTAGGCTATTGAATCTATCAAGCAATGACGAGCAATTAACAGCAAAAATGAACATAGAACTTTCACAAAGCGTAGCTCTCCCCAGCGCCGAGACCTGTTGCGTTGGAGCGAGAGCGAATCCTGACACTATCGCTGACAGCGACCCCAGAAGATGTCGATCAAAGTGAGACTGAGGACACCGTCACGGACTGCAACATGGCCGTCCCTCCAGACACCTCCAAACATAAGCCGTCAGATGAGTTACTGGGGAATATAAGGTCTGATATAACTGCTTCTCCTTCCCCTCCAAACACCTCCACAGAGCACGTGTCGATTAGCGCCCAGATGTGAACTAGCTCAGTGTTGTCCTGTGCAAGTTGTGCGGTATGGACACCTCCCGCTGCTGGGTCATAGGAGATATCTCCACTCGCCGTTCGATCAACAGAGAGCGTCGAGTTCGACTGGAAATATCGGATAATCGTCTGTTCCGATCCTCCCTTGCGGACTGCCAGTGACAACGTGGCATCTAAATCAATGACAAAAGCCATTCGAATATCCAAGCTAGTTCCATGGATCGATGAAAGCAGCGTTTGGTTTGGCGTAATAGTTTGATTCTGAATGCTTACGAGAGTGCTATCAATCGTGCTTAACTCAGCGACTGGCTGCTGAAGGAAGTATTGCTTAGAACCAATTTGCTTAAGGGCTAGCGTCCGGGGAAAGGAGAGCATCCCTTTCCATGTAGTTGTAGGAGGATTCGAGCCGTAACTGTTCATTACGGCGGCGATAATGCGCCTACCGTCTGATGCAGGTACGTTTTCCCAACTCAAGGCACCATCGAAATCGCGTCCATAATCTAGCCATAGTGTTGAAGGATCCACAGGATCAGCCACAAACGTTTCCCCATCAAAGGACCCTGTCAGCGCCACAACACCATTGCCACCAGGTGGGGATCCTTGAGCTGGTGTAAACATCAAAACCCAGGTTGTCTTGCTGGTGCCTTGTATAGGAAGTTGAAACATATCTGGCACTTCCCATCCGGTTATACTAGATGGGAATCCCTCAATCTGGGATGATGACAGGTCGCTCACCCACGTCCAGCTTTTAGCATCTAAAGATGTCCAGAATGTCAATTTGTCCTGACCGCCATGCGCAAGGACCATAACCCATTTCCCTGATGGGGCATGAAAAAATACTTTAGGGTCACGACTCTCGAGCCCTCCAGTTATATCCTGAGGTGCTTCCTGAGCTGCCCCTATGATTGGGTTGCCGGCAAACTTAACCCATGTCTGTCCAAGGTCCGTGCTGTAAGCAAGGCGCTGGTCCTGTGTTTGGTTCGACTCTGTGTACCCAGTGAAAAAGGCAAGGTACGGCGGATTGGTCGCCGTGCCTAAGCCAGACGTGTTATTCGAATCGTAATAAGAGGTGCCGGTGAACGATTCAATGCCATTCTCGACTGGAATGGCGACGGACAGATGATCCCAATTAAGCAGGTCGGAGCTGGTTGCATGGCCCCAACACTCATTGCCCCAAACATTTGCAGTCGGGTCAGCCTGGTAAAATAGGTGCCAAGTTGAATTGATTTGAATCAGCCCATTCGGCTCGTTCATCCAATTCTCGGCTGGACAGAAATGAAAGGCGGGCCGATAGTCATCGGCTACCGCTGGCGTAACGAGGGCACAGACTAATGGAAGGGCTTTGAGTGGCCCAGTAAATCTTCGGGAGATCATGATTTGGGATATAAGGTTTTCCTAACTCTGGGCCTGTTAAAAAGATGAAGGTGTAGATAGAGCCGCATGAGAAATGCATTCTGTACAATGGAGGACGTGAAGCGAATATATATACATTAGCTTGGTCATACTCAATGTGTTTCTTCTAATATTGATACCTACTTCTAGCGACGATCTTGACGATCTTGACTATCAAAAGCAGTAGTGTATATTGAATATTTAAAAAGATAGGTTTGTTCTTTGCATCTCAACTAGGACCATAAAACGCGCAAGAGAAAAGGTGACGCAATTAATTTCCATCTTAATTTGCATCAGATTTTTGGCAGCTGAAAATTTCCAAGTAAAGGCATGTGAGAGCGTCGCGGAGGGCATCCGGTACCTATGATGATTGTGGAGTCTTAGATATAAGCAATGGAAACTCTCTTCAGCTAAGCCAACTTAATAGGAATGTAATTACCGATAAATCTCCGTCATAGAGAGTTCAATGATCCCCCAATGGAAATTTCTGGGGTACAGAGTAAAAGTGTGGGTTAATGCATTTGCGGAGGCATTCGGTACGATGATCGCGGAGACACAGACATGCTCCGCGAAATTCCCCATTATATTGGGGAAAAGGGCCAATTATTTTGTTTTTCTTTGTTCCGTTTTGTCGGTTGAAATGTGCTCAGTCTCCCAAAAAGACCTCGGTGGGACAAGTCGGATCCCCACACTCTCCTCCATCGGCGAGGTATTTCGTTTCTAGAATCGAGGGTCTTCCTCTGGAAGGCGGGTATAAATCGGAGGCAATATGTGTTTCGTCGACCAGTCAAATCAACAATTCCAGAAATTCCTTGCCTGTGCAAATATTTCTGATCGCGAACATGAAACCGATCAGCATGCGGTGGGAGGTCCTTCTTCTGGGGGCATTTCTATCCCAGGTCGATGCGGCCCCAACGAAGGAATCCTACACAGAACTTTACCGTCCTCAATACCATTTCACCCCGGCGCAAAACTGGATGAACGATCCCAATGGCCTTTTGTATGCTGATGGGACCTACCATATGTATTACCAGTACAATCCAGGCGGAAACACCTGGGGAGCGATGTCCTGGGGCCATGCCACCAGTGACGACCTTACTCATTGGAAGGAACAGCCTGTTGCTCTTCTCGCGCGTGGATATCCCAATAATATTACCGAAATGTTTTTCTCTGGAAGTGCTGTCATTGACGAACACAATACCAGCGGCTTCGGTAAGAAGGGAAAAGCTCCATGGATAGCCATGTATACATCCTATGTGAGTGTCGTGACTGAGGTTGGTAGTTTGATGACCTAATATAGCCCTCAATTTAGTACCCGATAGCACAGGTCTTGCCAAGTGGAAAGCAAGTTCACGACAATCAGCAAGCGCAGTCTATTGCCTATAGTCTCGATCATGGGACCACATGGACCACCTATGATGAGGCTAACCCTGTTATCTTGGATCCACCTGCTCCATACCAGGACCAGTTTCTTGACTTCCGTGACCCCAATATCTTTTGGCATCAACCTATTGGAAAGTGGGTGGCTGTTGTCAGTCTCGCAAAACTTCATAAGCTCCTCATATATACATCCACCAACCTCAAGCAATGGGACTGGGAGAGTGAGTTTGGACCTTTCAATGCTGTTGGAGGTAATTGGGAGTGCCCAAATATCTTTCCGTTGCCTGTCGATGGAGATGAATCAAAGGTTAAATGGGTTGCTATTGTTGGTGTCAATCCTGGAGGCCCTCCTGGGACTGTGGGTTCAGGAGTTCAGTACTTTTTGGGTGACTTGAATGGAACCACGTTTACGGCGGACTCGAACAGTATCCATGGCGGTGGCCCCCCAGACGGTAGTTTCATCTTTGAAGATTTCGAGGGAAACCGTTCCTTTGGCGATCGCGGATGGGTAGCTACTGGCGACTTTATTGGTACCTCCCCTGTGGCGGGTACCTTGACAGGTCAGAACCCAGTGATAGGCTTTCTCGGAAACCAGCTGGTAAACACCTTCTTGAATGGGGACGCAACTACCGGAACTCTGACATCCCCTTCCTTCACGATCTCGTACAAGTATATCAACTTCCTCATCGGAGGAGGAGATAACATTAACCAAACTGCGATTCAGCTGAAGATTGGTGGTAATGTTGTGCGTGCTGCAACCGGATCCAATAGTGAACAACTTACCTGGCAAAATTGGGATGTTAGTACGTTCCAAAATGAAACTGCCGTAATTGAGATCATTGACCTCGCCACCGGAGGTTGGGGCCATATCAACGTCGACGAAATTTCCTTTGCCAACACCCCCGCCACGAATAACAACGCCAACTGGCTGGACTGGGGTCCAGATTTCTATGCAACCCTAGGTTACAATGGGCTCCCTCAGTATCAACGGACGGTCATCTCCTGGATGAATAACTGGCAGTATGGCGGGGTCATACCAACGAGCCCCTGGAGGAGTGCAATGAGTATTCCTCGTCAACTGTCATTGAAAACAATCGATGACAGCATAGCAGTAGTTCAAGAGCCTGAGGAGTGCTGGAAGGCTATTACACAGAGTGAAATCGCATCAACCTTCCCTTCTGTGACTGGTACCCACAGTTTAGGCGATATCGGGAATGCAGCCGAGATTGAGTTAACCTTCTCCAGCGGGGACGTCACGAATGGAAGTTCTGAGTTTGGAATCGTTGTACGAGCCTCTAAGGATTTCAGTCAGCAGACACGAATAGGATATGACTTCGCCACTCAGCAGGTGTTCGTCGATCGAACGAAATCTGGAGATGTCTCATTCGACAGCACATTCGCAAGTGTCTACTATGCTCCTCTTTCCCCAGCCTCTGATAAAACTGTAACCTTGCGTATCTTTGTGGATTGGTCGAGTGTGGAGGTTTTTGGTGGACAAGGACAGACCACAATGACAACCCAAATCTTTCCTGACGAGAATGCCACGAATGCGCAGCTTTTCTCTACCGGGGGAAGCACCAATAATGTCCAGCTTCGCATCAGTAAAGTACGCAGTACATGGATATAGTGGGATTGCACGATAGGAAACTTATGGCCCTATCCTACTGAATTGGATCAGAATATCCTAACCTTATCTTCCCGTATTGAGGACTAGTTGTTATATAATAGGAAGGATCTTGTCTGAGGTGATATTTGAGACTGTAGCATTAGTTCTAGCCATCGCCATTGGTTCCCTACTAGGCTAGGCACCATACCTCCGTGCTGGCTTCCTAGTTAGATATACATAGTCACGAGTTCATATGCCTTTTAGGGACTCATCATATGTTATGGTACCTCAATCTCCTACAATATCTTCTTCCGCACTTCTAGCATGTGTTTCACTGACAGGCTAAGGCCACTAAACTGCTTAAGAGTATCCAAGGTATTGGTGGCAGAGAATCCAATAACTGTTGCAAGCTGACGCTGTCTTCCACAGAGGACGTGCTGTTCGCCAAGAAGTGATTGATGTTCGGATGGGGGATGAGGTACCACACATGAACCTTCTCTGTGAACATGCGTATAACACTATAGCTGAGACGTACTTAGGAACTTCTCCTTTTATCTTTAATATTTTTTCCATTTTGGAAAACTTTACTCATTGGAATACTTACGCAGTGACTTTGTCCTCCGACATTTGGAGAGGACTGCGCTCCACGGAAGCCACGCGGACATATGGTGTGGCGTTTTTTACGCGATACCTAGACGAAGGCCTGAGAGTCTGACCGCAACCTAATCGTCTACATTGATTTTGATATATGTTGTATATACCATTCCAGTTTGGCTTGTCGCCCGGAGCAGTTGATTGATATAAATGCACTGGCCCGTTTGAAGCAGCCCAACTTAATGGACCCGCGTGGCTGCTAGATTTAAGCTAGGGCTGTGAATTGGAATGAACAATTGACGGTCGTTTGCGTGTGTTAGATGGGCCAAGTCATCGCGGAAGAGCAGTTTCTCTCCGCGAGGCCTGGTCGCCGTAGCTCCACCATTCAGGATGGACTATCTAAATGCACGCACAATTCGTGTATGCCCAGTACGAGCCGGCCTAGTCAATTAGTGCGTTGCTATCAGTTCCAGTAAGACCAATACTCCGTGCTCCGCAGTAACTTTACTATACCCGTCGCGTCACCTCTCCTACGTGGCCTAGCTTATGGCTTAGACGCTCCCGTAGTTGGCTGTCTCACACAAGTTGGCTTGCCGAAGCGATGAGCCCATAATGAATCACGGGCTTATTGTGATACCGAGAAGGACGACAAACCACTTTTGAAGAATCAGAAGCTGTGCAAATTGGAAAGTCAGTATCCATGTGGTTGTATGCAGGCTGATATAAAAAAGCTTCCTGGGTGGGACGAGCAAATTCCATCGCTTTCTTGGGAATTTTTTGGGAATTTTAGCGATAAAATCAACGATTTTACTTTCTTTGGTAAGATGCTTCGCTTGGAGTTTGGATAGTGCTGTTAGTAAGATCTGTGGCGGATGATTGAGCATGCTGGTACGTTCAAATTTACCACCAGTAAGTAGTTTTCTGTAATCATACTGTACAACCCTCCATAGCGCCCGTCGGTTTGCTAACCACCATGTCACCAAGTTGAATATCAACATCACTGCTTGGTATCCCTCCTCCAATACTAACCATTAAACAGAATCGAATTGAGCGGGAACTGGATAAAAGTTGAGTTGCAACCGTAGCCGCTGATATGATACTATAATTACCGCGTGGCAGGCTAGCAATAATAATATTATGCTCTCTTATACTCCTGAAGATGCAGGAATTTTGATCTCTCTGCTGTACTGGGAGATCTTTATGGACTTCATTGAGCATCACCTTCGCTGCAGCCATCTCAATTGGTAAGGCATAGATCTACCTGACCATATAATTATCATGTGATCGACAGGTTCTGCTGGCCATTGTAAAAGATGTATTATTTTGATTTTATGCTTTGTTTGCGACTTCCAGGTAACTTGAATGTAAAAAGGTGAAGGAAGTAAAATACTAAAGCATGTAGAAACATGAATTTTTATGGTATTTGATGAGGCTGACTGGTTGGGTGGACGTGTAAGGTCCTAGTACCAAGTCGTGCTAGTATAAACTCCAAAGAAGATTCTATGCAGTGACAGTTTACGCCATTATACAGTATAAAGTAGGTAAAGCTCCGTCTAGTGCCGTATGCATTGGTAAAGAATCCAATGTATTGTGATGGCAATGCCACAAATAATTGGCTGCCACAAAATGGGGCTGAAGATCTTGCGCACATCTTTCGTAACCTGGGCCACAATTGCAATCACCATACTCACAAAAGTGCCGCTAGTAAACCCAAACAGCACAGAAAAGATAATGTTGAACGCATTGGTGTTACTGGGGATCCAAAGCGCTAGGACTAAGATCGAGGTTACGTAGGTAGTGACGATCATGATGTTGAAACGACCGACATAGTCGCTGTAAGGCGGAGAGCTTGGAAACGGGGGATAGCTGCAAGACGGAAGTTATATCACGTGTCCGCTTCACCCTAGGGCTGCTTAGTCATTACCCGAGTCGCACACGATTCGGTTATGTATATAGTTACGATTCGGACGAAGTCCTTGAAAGGTAGCGAATAGCTACCTTACGTATCATACCCTACCTTACGGTTTCTACACGAATCAAGTCTACTTCGTATCTTACTATCACGCTTCCTACCTACTCTCTTACAGTCGCCTAGCCAGCCAGGCAAGATACGGCCAAAGATACTACATGCATTGAGGTGGCAAGCAGATATCCAGCAAGGCAAGAAGACAAGCCGTACGACTGTGCATCGAGGACGATAAAGTTTGTGGGCAGGAAGACGCCCCAAAAGAAAAAGAAGCTCCCCAGAGAGACGAGAAAGAAGGGGGTCTCTTTAAATGCGTCTATGAAGTCGCTCAGTGCAAATGGCGTTGGCTTGGGGTCTAGTATCGAACCTGCAGGGCCATCTGTGTTCTTTTAGGAAAGTATGCTGCAATACGTGGCCATGAAAGTTTTTCAGTCTCTTTGAGATGGACTATCAGCATATCTTCGGCGGCATAGTTGAGGTATAAAATAGTGATGAAAGCGGTTAAGGATAAAGAACTGAATTCAATCTTCCTCCTCCTATCTTCCTGATTACCTACATCCTCTCTCCTAATGAGAAGGCATTCATCTACAAGCATTGATAGTAGTACGGGTTTATTTGCTGGCAAGTATAAGGCGAAACACAAGTGGTGGCACCATTCCAGCCGATACCACCGCACTGTCCCCAGTGTGCAGCGCCGGTGCCCGAGCCGCCGCTCATCGAAGTGGGGGAAGTGGAGCTCGTCGAAGTGGAGCTTGTGGTGCCAGTAGAGACGTCCTTGATGAGCTGTATCAGCTTAGGACCAATTTGTCCTGCTATGAACTGATCACCCTTGCTGTTAGGATGGATAGCATCGTCCCGCAGCATGTCATTTGTGAAACCAGCGGCCCATGAACAGTCAGAAATGACAACAGGCGACTTCGCTGTTGTTTGTTGCAGTACCCAGCCCGGGATGGTGATATTGACGGCCTCAATGGTCGCGTCGCTCCAGCTCGTCGGTATTATCTTATCAACCTAGGGAGATGCGCGTCAGTGTTTGACCAAGAAAACGAAGAGTCATATGATGATCAGGAAGCACAACTTACAATAACCTTGACCCTAGGGTTTGCGGCACGCATGGTATTGAGCATGATTGTGTACGAGCCAATGATGCTATCGGCGTTCCGGTGGCCGATGTTAACATCGTTGGTGCCGAGCATGAATTGAATGATATCGGGCTTGGTATTCTGAACCCAGCCGACGATGTTGTTTCTGGTGATATCATCCGCCTGCCAGCCCGAATAGCCTTCATGGTCCGGATCAAAACCCTGGGGCCTCGAGCACTATGGTTCGAGGTCATTCATACTGCCGACAAAATCGACACTGCCAGCAAACCCAGCAGATGTGATATGTTCCCATACAAGGGGTCTCCAGCAGGTGATCTCAGTAATAGAGTCGCCGAGCAGCACTAATCAACCCCACCCGCTATGTTAACCTGTTTCACGAAGACGGTCAAGTGTGGAGCGGGGTTCAATCTCTGCAGAGATGAATGTAAAACGGAACTGCCCAGCTAATGGAACTAATTTAGCGGCCTCGAGGCTGAATACTCCGTCCATTTAGATCTCTTCAAACCTACAACCGAGCGCCACATTTATGATCAACAACTCTAAAATGGAGTCGCCAACCTAGAGCAGCTCCACTAATGTCCCAGGTGTTTAGCTGAAGGTCAAATTCTACCAGGCAGCTATCCCGTTTCAATTCGTTCCAGAGTCTGATAGACTCTAGAAGAATTTCTCGCAGCTTATCCTTAAAGGCCCTATGCTCTTTGGCAGAGATTAGCCGTCGAAGAACTCCCATAATTCCTGTTGCTTCTACGTGGATATCCTGCGAAGTTCGTGTTTCGAGACCTTTGAAACTGAGAAACCGCTACAAGCTTTCTGTATGACGGTCTTCTCTAGCAAGTGCCTGAGTAATTTGCGATAATATGGCTGTAATCTCGGGTTAAAGAGGCTTAGTAGTGATGTAGAACGGCTGCCAAAAAAGTTTGTGAATTGTGTGGATTATTGTGCATTGAGCACTGCGAATGCGAAGAAACTTGGATGTCACAGATGCAGATGGAGAAATGGTTCCAAGGATGCTGTTTACGTGGTGGAATTCTTTCTGCGTCTCCTCGATGTTCTTCCAATATTCAGTTATAGGTTTATAAAATGGAGACAAGAATTCACTCACTAATTTGTTATCTGGTGGTAAATTTGACATGAAATGCTGTGCTATGGCTTGAATCTTTTTACGTATCCTTGGGAGTAATTAGGAGATGTGAATATAATGGACGGGTATGACGTATTAGTGCTCGATAGGCAGACTCTGGGTGGGGTATCTTAATTTCAGCTCGTCCACTTGCGACTTGAGCGTTGGAAATTTGGATGTATAATTTAAGGGTCTTCTCACCTCATTCAGGGTATCGATCTTCTCATTGAGCTTCGTATTTTCCCTCTTTAATCGCTCAAATTGTGAGGCATTTGCATTGACAAGCTTTTCTCTTTCTTCGTTGAGTTTCTTTTCAAATTTTCTCTCCTGTTGTTGTATGAAGCTTGTTTGCTTCACCTTTTCTTGTTCTATTTGCTTCTTTAATGCCTCTTGATCCTTCTCGAAATGGGCCTTCTGATGTTCTAATTCTGTCTAACGCCTAGAAGCTTCCTTAGCCTCTGCCTTTAAGCCTTGAATTTCTTTATTGTTGGAACGCTTTAACTCCCTAATGGTCATATTAAGGGATCTGATTTTCTGGTCTTTCTCCTGAAGACTAGCTAGTGCATGCTCAATTTCTCCAACATCGTTATTATATGATGACAAGAATTGCATAAAGTCAATTATGCGAGAGATGGGTTTTCGGGGTAATTTCCCAGCATTACTAATATCAACTTATATCAAAGGCGTACTCAGTATCAGAATCTCCCAGTCTGTTCTGTAGTGCTAGGAATCCTCTCTATATAGTCATCTGCCACTTCGGTGGATATGATTTTGTTATAATCCAGCTTCCCATGGTATCGGAAAGCACGGTTGTATTCCCCGAAGGATTCTCCATCATTGTGGGCTGCTTCAGTGTAGATCGATATTTCAAATATCTGCTAGTCGTTAGACTCTACCCTTAAAGGACCTGGTATGACTCACATAGCTATTAGCAAGACTATCGTCTTTGAAAAGGTTATTGAGCAGAAGCTGCGCTTCAACAACCATATCTATATTGATTAGTTCTATGCGCGTGTATAAATGATCATTGCATATCTAGAGTGTTAACTTCCCACACTAGATGCAGACGGTGCATTTGACCTGTTAACGTATTGTAGCTATAGAGAAGTTGTTTGAGATAGGGAACCATGCTGGTAATACCAGTATTGTAGCCACAGCAACGACAGTCTCATACTGACTTAACGAGTGGTTGATCCTAAACGGACCCATCACGAAGGCACAGCGCTTACGTGTTTAAGTCAGACCTCTATCTTAGTAACGTTACCTAAGTACCTTTCATCAAGGGAAGAGCCAACCAATGGTTCTCTCCTGATTTGATGCTTAAGGCAAGAGTAGGGATGAAGTGGTCGAAGATAATTGTACCGTCCATGATCTTGCTAATCGTAGCAACTAGCTAACCGAACATGTGAATAACCGCAAAGCCTGAAAGACAGAGGAAACCCTTCATTATATAGACCATCCTTCCCCAGTACCTCTCATTCTTAACCCATGCATACCGGTTCCTAACATTATGTCTGAGATATCGATCCTTGTCCCATATCGAGGGGTGTCCCATTACGAAGGGATGGACGTTACATATTGTGGCGATTTAATTAGCAGGAAAGACAACGCTATTATAGGCAGCCCCGCCATTAATCAGCTTCGTGTCCAAACAGTTGTCCCCGCCAGAGACATAGAGAAATTTACACCAATGTGTTGAGGTATAGTAAGTGAAGCTAGTGTTTTTAGGCACATACATCACATCTCCCCAAACAAGCGTCACCGCGTCATATCCTTGGACATGAACGGTAAGGGTGCCCTCCAGTACCATGAAGGCACTTCCATGAGGCAAGCTAAAACAGGGCAGCGTCAATATATCAGATGGTGGCCCGTTGATTGTAATGGTCGATTCAGTAAAGCTATAGTTCCCTGAGGCCGCTGGAGTAATTAGCGGCTGCACAATCTGATAATAACCGGTCATGGCCTTGTTGAGGTACTTGGGTCCGTATCCATTTGCAACCCAGTACGAAGTGTCGGTGTTATTTCCAAGGTAGTTGGGCCCGTCGTGCCAAGCTGCATTACTCGGTGCAGTGCCGTTCAAAATGTCTCGCCGTGGGACAAAGTTGGGTTGAGCCCAAACATCCAAGTATGTGAGTTTCTCTTGTTCGGAGGCTGGTATACCATCACCAGTACCATTTCCTCCTTCCACATAGGTATTCAAATATGGCGTATTGGTTGTCGTGTTCCATGGCGTGCCAACGACGTCCAGTAACTTCTCAAATCCTCCCGGCGCAACAACAGTGAGCAGCTCGGAGTCAGGGTCAATGAATTGAAAAGTGTGGTTCGTGTAGGTTGCCCACGACCCAAAGTCCCCTTGAGTAAGCACCCGTGCTTCTTGTATTTCATTTTCATGTTGAGACCAAACTTCAACGCGACCTTTGATGTTGAAAAAGTTTTCGTAATGATATTTGTGGATATGGGGAGAGACAGCGATATTTGAAGCGGTTCCAGTACTATACATGAAGAATGTGAACTCGCCTCCGGTAGAGTTGCCATTTATTGGTAGTCGCAAGGTTACACTTCCTGTAAGGACTGTATTGGAACGCGAGTATCGGCGAATGAGGTACACCTCGGCGGTCTGAGGTGGATCTAGCAATTCAGGAACTGCTTTAGAGAGTCCATGTGGAATGAATGCATTGAGATGTATTGGCAGCGCTAAACAGAGTAACAGTCGCAAAAATGTATTGATTCCAGCCATTTCCGTGATGTTGTAGAAGATTGAGTTATATAGCTTAGGACAATTGAAAATGTAGAGAGCAATGAACTGCATCCTACTGTCTTTAAATAGGCTTCCACCTTCTAAGTAGAGCCTTTGCTTCCGCCTAGATAATACTGTTAATAGCCGCGTTGCCAATTACGTGTGGGTTTACCATTTGATTGAAACTATCGTCATCTTAAAATTGATCTACAATCATCAAGGCGATTGATAGTGTAAAGTAGATTAAGCTCCGAATACGCTCCGGTACTTCCGTCTGCTAGCAGGCTTCGCAAGGGGTATCCCTCGCTCCAGTCGTCCCTGGGGCATCCCAGGTACCTTCAGGGGAGATCCTTAGGCAGCCGACTAAACCTGGTTCAGTGGAGCTAGTGCCGTATACGTTAAGCTCTGTGAATTGAAGGGCCGGGAGGGACTACAAGCTAATCGATATGTTCTCTGTCCGAGCAGGCTCAAACGAAAATCATTACCAAGGAGAGATTTAGATTCTCCAATATAGAAAACACTTCTTTGTATTGGAAATAATATAGGTTTGTCAGGTAATTGAGCATTTAGTTAAGAACTGAGCATGTTTCCATCAATTCCACAGGATTGGACAACCCGGAAAATCCAACGTTAGGTGACATCCATTTCAGGAAACCAACTCGCGAAATAGCGCGTTGGTCTCCGGAACGGGCATAATTGTAGTTAGTTAGTTATGTTACACCACGGGGCTGACTAGTTGTTCTGTCTGATTTAAGTTATAGTTACTCTGCGGATGTATTTTGCATCCGCAATAACATATAACGAGTTATGGACTCCTGAGATATTATGTAAGGCAGCCTATACCAGATATTTCGTTCTAAGATAGACAAACACACAGAATACAACATTCGGATTCTCGATTCGTATTGAGCTAAGATTCTATCTTTTTGGCCAATTGGGAGCACTACTGAGTCCAGAACCTTTCTAGTGGCTCACTTACGACCATCCTGCTGTCTAGGCCTCAAATCAGGCAAAGTCAGGCTCGCCGGGAATAGTAGTATATATGCCATACAGCAATGATAATAAACCTCCCTGGAGGTTATGTGTTAGGACATGACTGGTAGTCTGAAAAAGGAAGGGGTCACCTGCAGCGAATCAACAGTGAACACGAAACTCTACCAAATTTCTTGCAAGAAGGGCATTTGAAATTTCAGTAGCCAAGAATGGGGATCTATCTGAAGTCGATAGTACGGTATGTATCTGAACGCAGAAAGCCAACAATTCCGCCAAGTGGAGAGTCTGAAGAGTCATAAATGGCATAGGTCTATATACGAGTAACAAAAGCAATAAGCTTTCTGTATTGACTTCATAATACACAAATACAGGTTCTTTGGAAGGAATCAACCCTTTCCATCGCACATTTCGCTGCCGCTGCGATAGGTTAGACGATTCGGTTCTATCTAAAAGAAACGATGGCCTAAAATCGAATTTTGACCAAGTAATATCATGTACGGGATACATCAGGTTGCCATGATCACATCCGTGCTAATTAGACGTGATATAATGCGGCAGCCTGTTATTCGTTGAGGTATTAAATATCCAGACATATAGAGTTCTATTCTTCAATAAGGTCTGGTAACGTAGTCTCGTCACAGACCATCTATGATATCGTCACTTAGAAAAACCGTCTCTAGCTTTTGCAAACACATCTAGGAAGGCCGGAACATCTTGTGCACCTCGCATAAAATATCGCCCCTGAATGACGAATACAGGGTCACCAAAGATACCCTGACGTTGTGCCTCCGCGAACTCTCGGTCTACATCCGTTCTAGCAATGTCGGATTTCAACCAAGCGTCCACGTCTCCCGCATTGATCCCTGCGTCTATAGAAATCTTTCGCAGGGTAGCAGGAGAACTGATGTCCTGTGCCAGCTCGTGGTGCCCGTGAAAAAGCCCTTCTACCAATGCATTGGAAATATCTGGATTCGAGAGTTTCGTTTGAGCCAGATATACCAATCTGTGTGCATCTCTGGTGCTTCCAGTCATTCCACCAACTTTGAATTTAATCCCACTAGCATTTCCCAGTTGCTGCATATGCTTTACTACTGAAGTAATGTCTTGCCTGCCGATTTTCTGCCTGATGAAGTCCGTTGTGGTGGCCTCACTGGGTGCAGCGTCTGGATGAAGATAGTACGCTCGCCATGTGATAGAGAAAGACTCAGAACTTTCGCCATGTGTCTTTTTCCACAGATCAATGGCTTGCTCTAATTTTCTTTTGCCGACGAAACAGAACTGTAATACGGTTAATAGGCATCTTCGGAGTGACTGCGAAGCCAAAGGAAGTGAAAGAATTCTACCCACTGGACAGGAAATGTCTGAAATAATATGAATTGTAATGACAGCCATGAATATAGCAAGGAAGACGAGGAATGTGGTGTTTGGCTAAGTTCCTCCGGGGCTGAGTGATTGAGAATTGTTGAGTTTGATTAAGAAAGGCTACTGAGTAATCAGTAAGTAAGTATGCGTTGAATGAACTATTAACGAAGTTATCTAAGTACATATTTGTCATCTGGCACTACTTGGTAACTAATCACTGAAAGAAAATTTTCATTTAATCATAACCAGTGGCAATGAACGGATTCTATTTGCTTCCACAGCCTCTGCCAACATTGTAACTACGTATAACGCAGTTATAATTGTCATCCCGTCAAGTGGGGTTCCGACAATTCCCAGAACAAACCTATCGTGTGCCTAAGCCTTATTCGGTAATTCTGTGTGGTGGGGTCTTCCTTTTCCAGCTGCCCGTAATAGCAGGTATATGTCAATTCTGTTACTACAGTACTACTACTATATCTCACTCTCCTCAAGCCACCTAGCCAGTGGGCAGCTAATTTGATATACCACAGCGGTTTGTATGCTGTGAACGGATGAGTGGAATGTAATTACACTCTGGCGGAACCTAATCCAGAGATGACCACCACCGATCAATCCAGCAACGCTATGAATGGAATAGACATCATAACCAGAATAGAAGGAAGTTATAATAAGATAAGAATCAGCAATTTAAGACTGGATTATTCATGGTCGCTCTTATCCTCTCTTTGTATGCAAATTAATTCCCCAGTCGTCGTGGGATATGTAACTTCCAATCATTGCATTGGATTAAGATATAGAACCGCATATGAACTTAAATTGTTAATTCTTCAGGATGAGCTCTTCACTGGGTATGTACCCGGTATTTGAAATCCAAGGCTGAATAGTCAGGGTAAGGAAATCCAGTTATATCGATCAAGTCGCTCAGGGTAGAAGTATTGACACCGTGTGCAGGAATGACTCTGCAGTACTAATGTTAGCTTTTTGAGATTCTTCCGTGCTGTTTTTCCGCCACTTTGAGTCTATAAAGGGTATAGTGACACTTACAACGCGCTCCTAGCAATCCGATCTTCAGATAACTTATACAGTAACTCCTGAGCTTCCACATGATCTATATAGTATACGTCGTCTGCAAAATGCGGATTCCAATAATCGGCTTCGAATATTGCCATTGTACTGTTTGCAGTCGGAGAAATTGGTGCTACCACGGCGTATCCTTGATCAAAAGCATGTACCGACCCTTCTATCTGGACAATGCTAGCCTGGACATGAGAATCATGGAGTATGATCGGCTCATTAGCGCTAGAAGATGTTAGTCCACAGGAATTGAGTCATTCATAAAGTCATCAATCACCTGTACTCAAGGAATTTTATATCAGGAATGTTTGAATAATAAGCCTTTGCCTGATCAAGCACTACAGCGATTGCACCGGCGGCAACATAATCCTTAAGGCCCAGAGCATGATCGTGATGATGGTGAGAAGGCTGTATCATAACGGTTAGCCAAGAATAGATTTCACTAACATTTGAGATTAGTTTTGCATACCCAAACATGTGTTACCTTCTTCCGTAGGGCTTCCCGTACCCACTCTAATACGAGTTGACTCTGATGGGGAGGAGAATCAACTACGAGAACCGCATTTTCCAATTCGATTACAACTTGCTGGTAGCTGCTGTCAGCGAAATTGAGGAACCAAACCTGCGGCATGTCTGGTAGGGGGTTAGCTGCGGATAGATTGGCCAATGAGCCTTGATAAGCGCCCGTCCAAAGATAGTTGGAGAACCATTCACCAATTTCTGCAAAGCCGTAGGAACTATTTCTCACAGGTACATTTTGAGCCTGGTATCCATGAGGGCCATCAAAGAAACCAGGATCTAATGTAGCATTAACGACCACTGTGTCGACAAGATAATCCATAAGGATATGTTGTTCATTGTAGATTGTGTGAAAACGTCGCGGGTACATGACACCATTAACTGAAGTATAATTGTATAACATGAGGTCGTTTGTTGATGGGCCATATATTCCATGGTCTTCATAGGATCGTATAATGTAAGGCAGTGTTGTGTTTGCGTCAAAGATGACAGTAAGGTTTAGAATATTGTCATGAACTTCACATTATTAGAGTAGAAATTGATTATGGAATGGGTGTTCTTACCAGCTGGTAGTTGCAGGCCTGTGCCGGTGCCTTCGATGTATGAGGTATAATTATTGTTTGACAAGATCTAGGAACTGTTAGCTATTCATAGATTTTGTTCAATCATGATATGATGCAGCTCACTGTAGATAGCAGCAACGGGGAAAATTTGTACGCTTCATAAATGAGATATGCAGCCAGCATCCCTGTACACTTAAGTTAGGTCAAATCCACAATTTTCTTTAGCATCTTACCATCGGTGTAGCCCTCTGGTGGTGCGTCAGGTTCAAATAAATTCATGTTGCCTTGTACAACTGCTGCGTAACCCTTTTCTCCACCTTGCAAAACAAGCGAGTATCCGAAAGAGTCCAGTAGAGGTCGTGCTAGAAGGAACATTTCTAAACGAGTAGCACCATTCCAGGTCAGTTGTCATGTTCCGAACCATCTAAATGTATACATACCGCCAGCCTCATGGAACCTGTCAATACGTTGTTTCATCTCAGGTTGGCTGTAGGAGAACGATACATTCTGTCGGCCTACTGGTGATATTGAATTGTCGACACCGGTCAAAGAATAGGCTTCCATCAACGTTCTTGTGCGATATACACTATGTAATATTAGATTATTCATGGTTGACTACAATCATTGGACGCTTACTTGTTGCCAATATATTTGACGGCCTGTATGTTGTCAAGCCTGTCGAGTCCCCCAAGCGCTTCGATTCCATTAAGTAGTAGATTTGTCTTGTTTTCTGCACCCTCCCCTTTTCCAAAAAGAATGGGATATACGCACATAAATGCCGTAATCAAGCGTCTTACTGAGAGCATCTTTAAAGGAGGCCAAGAGAAAGACTGAAGATAATTGCAATTGTGCGTGCAGGTGACCGGTGAGAATAGGTAATGTAGGAGTAGCATTTATGATCTCTATTTATAAGATTATGATCCTTGTTTTGAAGAGTCGAGCATGTCGCTAGTTGATCTGCTTTGTCAGTCATATATTTATAAACTTTCTAATTGTGGCGCTAATTGAC
Source organism: Talaromyces verruculosus (assembly GCA_001305275.1). NCBI lineage: Eukaryota > Fungi > Ascomycota > Eurotiomycetes > Eurotiales > Trichocomaceae > Talaromyces > Talaromyces verruculosus. The sequence continues at coordinate 109,405 of LHCL01000074.1, forward strand.
GATAATAATTCCTTTTCAGTAATCATCATGCCTTCTCGTCAATTTCTAAGCAAGATTAATCGGGGTGAGCTAAGTTGGAATTTATTTGCACCCGGTACAAAAGGTAAACCTACTTTGAAGACAGTTGTTCCGGCGGATGGAATAGAACGGCTTAGGAAAAGTCCATGGATCGAGAGTTTGGTAGTTATTTAACTTTATTTGTCTTAGTATCAGAGCTGTTCTCTACTTAGATCTCATCAGGAATAGCTTCCCTTCCGGGTGAAGCGAGAGAAGATTGGGTTGCGTAACTATGGTAGGACGCACTCCACGTATTTACAAGCCCCCTCTCAGTACTTGGCATTCCCCGCCTTAAATGTCGAATGTTTGGTAGAAGAGTAACCAATACGTATAAGTAGCCCCCTCATATAAACTCGTAAAGTCGTTGCTGCCGCCTTTATACTACCATTCCTATATTCAAAAGAGCGTCCTGAGATTCTCTGATTCTTAAGTCATATGCAAGGCCCTCTCCAAGTGTCCCCGGGCCATTCTGCACAGTATGGAGGGATCTCTTTACTCAGTTGAGCCATGTGTGGTTTACGAAGCCCCTGGTATGGTCGAGGATAAATAAGTCCGCACGCGCCTTATGTAGAATGACCAATCGGCTAAGTCCTTGTGACATAGGCAGCTAGAAAACGCCTTTTGTGAAAGTGAACTTTGGAAAAATCGAAAAGGCACCATTGAAGAAGCGCTGGACCACACTTTGTCGGTACTATATAAAAGACTATGCATTTTCCTCGTATGGTTCTCTTCCTGATCACCTCTATTCCTTTCTTAACTAGTAAACAGTAGAAGGATGACTAGCTAAAAAATCTGGATTAATTCGGTGACCATGTTGCAAAAAAAGCATAAAAGACAACAGCGAAACCGACGTAGAAATACACTTCTGAAAAAAGCATATGAACTTAGCATTATAGCCAATGCTAAAGTTTTCCTTAAGACACCGAGTGACAACTAAGTTACCCGATTCGACGACACTCTAACATCTATATACAAACCCCGTGGTGTTTATTATCGATACACTCTGCACCAAGTACCGCAACTTCCTTCGCTCTTCGTGGCTGGCCCATTTGGGAGTCTTCAAACATGGACACTGACCTGCAACCATCTGCCTCAAATACACACTCTACTTCCAAAGTAAGAGCTGGAATCGGAACTTTCCGCAGTGAGAGCCTCTCAGCCCGCGAGTTCATGAGAATATGCAACAATCCAATTCAGAGAGCCTTCTCCGATAAGAAGATGATTGAGGAGCGATTAGCAACTGGGACTTTCGTGATTATGCTCCAGACTGTGTCAAGTAAAACCAGCCACTGCCGGACGTGGAATTGTTTGCTAAGTGTATTAAGCGGAAGGCCGAACATCGAGTCTGATTTTCGTTTTAATCTGAAAGATTTATCCGGTCAATCATATAGTAAATTTGTCCTCGCAGGGACGTTGAATTCGGCATTCACAGACCAAATAGAACCTAATCAGCATTATCACATCACTTGCATGGAGCAAATTCTCATCGACCTCGCACCATTGGTGTGTAAGGGACAGCTGAAGATAGAAGAGCGCGTTAATCGATTGAAATCACGGTGCTACAGTGAAGAACGGTTTCAAGCAATCAAAGATTGGTTTTATTACGCGGGTCGCACATATGATGTTCAATCATATGAAGACTACAACAAAGCATGTTACGAATGAGATGTCATTTCTAGTTCCATGGCAAGTGAAAAACCATGTGGGTAAGTGTAGTGACTGCGAACACACCTTTGGAACCACGCAAAAGCGATTATTTCCCCAATACTCCCAACCCTGCCAATTGAGGATGTCCTTGCATCAGTTGCAGGGATAGCGCATATCGATGGGTTGAATAGACGAACCTGAAGATGATACGGAAAAAAAGGAACCAACGCATGGACATCATGTAATGGAATGTAAGGTATTATGTCTGAATAATTTCAAGGATAGCGATAGCATCCTAGCCGCTGCGTCAGAGGAGAGCAGAGGATCATAAATTCCAGGGGTAAATTTTACTTGGTTATTGATAACAGTGATTGCCATACAGGGCGTAAATATGAAAGACGCCAAAGTTAAAGACAACTAGTTATATTTAAGACTTCTAAGATTAATTCAACTATTATTCTTTATTTATTCAAGCTGCTTTACTGACTATGATAATTCTAGAACCTGTACATAGTTCAATCAAGCCTAATGTATCTCAACACACCACTGTTTAGCTAAGGTGGATCCAGGTCCGTGACAGTGAACCTGGGCGACACTTCTCTAACGTCAAACCGCCTTCAATGTCGGGTTATAAGGCTGCCAGTAGTTATTTTTGTCATATAGGTAATTCAACGTCTCATCGGTGGAACGGGGCATAATGTTGAAATGCGCTCTAACAGAAGAATGATTTTCACTTTAAGAATAAATTGACTTATTGAAGAAAACAAGACGCAGCCGAGGGTAGGTTGAGTTTTGCCGTTGAACAGAAACATCACTATATGATGCCGCAGTAGACAGCGCAGCCATGAAATCTCCCGTTCTCTTTGGTCTAGGGCGCGAACAGTTATTGCCCCTTCTCGCGAAGCTTGCCAGCCAGGATACTCTCCAATTCTTCGTCTCCCAACATTGGAAGATCAACTAAGTTATTATCAACTGTAGAATAGGCAGAGTTGAATTTACCACTGAGGAGCGTGGCCTTAAGCAATGCCATGATAGATAGGAAATCACCAGGGTTTTTCGTAGCTAAATCCAGGCCTTCCTGGAACTTGGTTTCGGCGTCCAAGTGCGTCTCTTGCCACTGACGTCCAGGTGAACAGTGTTTTTAACGATGGAAACTATTTTTGCCTGTGCTATAATAGCTTGATGAACGAAAATATTTCGATTCTTAGTTTCCGCCGATGCTTTTAGTACACCCACAACGGCCTTTCCCACACCGTCGAGGGTAGTTACGCTGAATGGATGTTCTCCCTTGTCGAAGTATTCGACCGATGAGTTAGGGAGGTCCAGCAGGAATGGCATATCGAAGAGACGATCGAAGAAGCCACCAACCGACAAAATCGTGTACTCAAGTTCGTGGGCTTTCTCCTCCAGATAATCCTGGATTTGGGCTGAAGCATAGTTTGTTGGAAGGTGACGAGATGCAGGATCGGTCGTGATCGAACCCCAATCAGAAGGGATGTAGCGTTTGACTTCAGCTTTGATGCAAGCGTCGATAATAACCTTCTGCCCAAGAATCCCAGCACCTCCAAGGGTGGCAACCACCGCATCTTGGTTTTATAGAGCGCTTACTAAGCTCTCAATGGAAGTAGTTATAATCTACCGCAGAGACGGACACTCCGGCAGGGAGTATACCGAGAGAAGAAGGGTCGCGGCTCAGAACCGTTACTTCAAAGCCATTTTTCGACAATTGCTCGAGAACAGCAGTGCCCAAAACGCCTTTCTGTTAGAATGTATTAGAAAAAGCCAGCTCTAGTCCTAGAGTACTTACGCCAATGAGTGCGACTTTTCGAATAGGTGACATCGTGTTGCTTAAACGAAGGACGATGAAGAAACAGTTATTATGCTATAGCAATTGTTAGTGGGAACGAGGTTAATTTATTATAATAACTACCTGTATTCCTAAGTTAATATGAAATAATTATTAAGCGCGGCGGCTTTTTGCTCCCGAGCTGTACGGCCGTGATCCGGTCAGAATTTCAGTAAGCAAGTTACCTTGTTAGACTGGCATGAAATACTAAACGATAACTAGATGTGGTGCGCGTCATTTGACAAGCCAACCATGGTATCCTATAGCAAACTGTGGAAAATCGAGTTTCCCCTGGCCGAAGTAGCTAGCTGTAGGATTGCGAGATTCTGGAGGTCTATAAATCAAGCGTGTATTTTCCTCATCCCAATCGATATTCATTTGGATCCTTATCGACTCTACTTCCAAAATAGCATTTGAACGACGTACAATGAAATTTTCATCCCGCTTTGGGTGGTTGCTTGCGTTCCAAAAATAGCTCTCGTGGCTAGCACACAGCATGATTCTACAGTCGTCAACCTCGGCTATGCTAGTTTCGAAGGGCTTCATAACGCTACATCTGAGTACGTACCATAAGGCCTTTATCATATTTAATTATGCCTAGTATTATGGTTCTAACTCCACCACTATGATCTAGTTTGATTGCGTGGTACGGCATTCGATATGCTCAACCGCCAATCGGACCTCTTCGGTGGCAAGCGCCCCAAGATATTGAAGCAAAAAATGACTACTGTGATTCTACACCCATAAATGCTACCATTCCTGGCCCCTCTTGTGTCCAAGCATATCCAGAGTGGGCTCTACTAGGTGGCGCCCTAGGCCAGGGGGGTGCGGATGTTCCCACCTCCAGCGAGGATTGTCTTCTTGACATCTTAGCACCTGCACATCCAGTCTCCTCGAATTTGCCAGTCATGATCCAGATTCATGGCGGAGGTATGTCTCACCACAGATTCCGACTTTGGAGTAATGAGATTAACCGGATCTGTTAAGGGTACACCATTGGTTCCTCCGAGTTAATTGCCCCAGGTAACTCCATAGTGTATGAATCTCAGGGTTCAGTAATTTATGTGTCAATTCAATATCGCTTCGGTGCCTATGGATTCCTTGGAGGAGTAGAGGTGGCCCAAAATGGTGTAACAAATGCAGGACTACTTGATCAGCGTGCAGCAATTGAATGGGTCCAACGCTACATTGCTAAGTTTGGTGGTGATCCATCAAAAGTTACTATCATCGGAGGTAGCGCCGGGGGGGATCGGTTATGAATCAGATGATCCTTTATGGCGGCGTTAGTAATCCGCCATTTAGGGCTGTTATAGCAGGTTGGCTTCCCTCCGGCCTTGAAGTTTTTATCTGTCGAGTGCACTGGCTTAATGAATCCCAGAATATCCCTGGTGGCAGCCATACCATAACAAGACCGTTTTGCAAAGACAATATGCTCGTCTTCTTAACGCTAGTGATTGTTATGACCTTGACTGTCTTCGCGCACTGCCGGCTAGTACTCTCGCAAATGCTTCTCAAGCTTCCTTTACTCTAGGCTGGAATGCGGGAGACTACGGCTACGGAGATTACTACTACGGGCCTTACGTTGATGGTGATATAATCCGGGATCTACCCTCCCAAGAGTTTAAGAAGGGACACTTTACTAAGGTCCCTCTCTTAGTAAACCGTGAAGGCTACGAAAGGGTAATGTTTACTAATCTGAGTGAAAGTTCTATAACAGAAGAAATTTTTGACTTGCAGACCCTATTCCCTTACGCGAAGCAATCATTTTTCAATCGTTTGTTTGAGCTCTATCCGAGCTCGAGCTTTAATTCGACCTTTTTCCAGCGGGCACAAATTTTCGGTGATTTCATTATCAGCTGCCCAACCTACTATATGTCAACGGCAGTTTCAGACTATGGGAAGCCTGTTTATAAGTTATTGTTCAATGCTGGTGCTCAGATTCATGGGAGTCTTATTCCATTTACCGAAACGATAAATCTCAATGGTATGAAATGATGCCGCTCCTTTTTATTAGGATATAGTGCTTACTTTTGAAGGTACATCTAATAATGCCACAATTGGAGAAATTATCCGAGATTATTACATTTCATTCGCTACATCTCTTGATCCTAATACGAGATCCTACACAAAAGACAGTCGCCCATATTGGACAACCTACCAGAACAACCGGAACGGAAATTTCACCACCCTTCAAATTACATACACGACGATGGGACTAGTTCAGGATAGTGACGCATCTCCGCAGTGTGATTTCTTCCATAGTCAGGGTGAAATAGTGCGAAACTAGGAGGGTATAATTTCACCATCGGCGTGGTATCGTATTGCCCGATTCTTTTCGGAAAGTGAGAAGTAAGCCATCATTTAACGTGTTCTTCATTTGAATCATCTTTTCTTTCTCTGGGTGAATTTTGGCTAGTCATAATCTCTTGATTCTGTTACTCCATATAGGAGACTTGTTACATTACCGTATATTTTTAGATATTCCAATGCTTCTATACATTGCTTGATTACTTATAAATTGCGAGGATGCTTAGTGTAGTCTCTGAAATTCAGCCACAAGGAAAGTATATTTCACATTGTGCTTATTTATGGTAGACACCACCTAGCTAACTTGGGACAGTTGGGGCTTGCTAAGTGTCTCAATAGCCTTAGCACCAGGGTTGGCTGCGGTTTTGCTAGTGTCCATTTGGTATAGATAAGAAATCTGAACTTTCGGTAGGAATTGAGAAGAGTTAGCAGCTACGTTATACCTCAGCGTAGGAGCCTGCAGCTTGCAATGAGACGGGTTAGGTGCGGAAGCTGCAGGCCCCGAGATGAGATAAACTCGTCCTTGCCGTGGCTCTATTCAGGAACTACTGGTACGAAGAAAACCATTGCTGAAAATAGTACTAGTCCAGAGCAGTGGTGCAGCTATTTGTCAGCCGCAAATGTCCCGGATCCAATTTGCTACCGAATCCCACAGATTGGTTCGGGTTAGTTCATGCATATTATTCTAATTACGTACACAGTTTTTAGAGCAGATAGTTATCCACTCTTGTGTAACTATCCAAACCCCTAGCCGACACTAATGAGCGTTGGCCAGAAAACTAAACTCACCACGCAACAGACTAAGTTTCTAGACTTGCCTCATGCATCAAGTTGTCATGCAATTGGTGCCCGCGGATATTCTCCGTCTGGTCTGGACGCGAAATCCACTCTTCGCGAGTCAAATAGCTGTTTGTCGGTTGTTTGTCACACGCTATCCGCTACATTCGTGACTCGCTAGTGGTCGTCGAGGGTTGATGTGGAGAGCATTAGACTATGCTTGGCGGGGTAGCTGTTCACTCAGTTAATGATAATCAATATCCGAAGTCTGCACGTCTCGCAATAGCAACCAATCCATTCGCATCTAACATGGTAATTTGGATTCGTCTTACTACTTCGACGACAGTCAAAGGGATTAGGTTCTGCATAGGTTACTGACCATAACGAGATTCAACTACGATGGATGCCGATATTATCATCGTCGGCGGAGGCACAGCTGGCCTGGTCCTCGCCAATCGCCTCACTGAAAACGAAAAGATTCGCGTACTGGTCCTTGAAGTTGGCTCTGATCGCCTCAATGATCCTCGTATTATGGTCCCGGGTCTTGCGCCTGCGACATATGAAGACTACGACTTTGATTGGAACTTTATATCTGCTCCACAGGTATTTATTGCTTTTTACACTTTGCTTTTTCATGCAAGCCGTAAGCTCAAAAGGCATACCCTCAACAATGCATAGCAGAATAAAAATAAAAAAAAAACAGACAAACGTACTTGCCTCGTCGACTTCGTTGACGTGAATATAGGAACAACTGAATGGCCGCCAACTACTAGCTACCAAAGGCCGCACTCTAGGCGGCTTCTCCGCCATCAATACGGGCATGATCGTCTGGCCATCCAAAATCGACCTGAAAGCATGGGCTAAATTAGGTAACTCCGGTTAGGGATGGGATGATCTCGCACCTTACGTCTAAAAATTTCATACGGATCAGCACCATCAGATAAAGTCCGCCAATTTTTCAATGGCATGCAATTCGACGGAAAGGATCAGGGTACCGATGCCCCCGTAAAGATATCGTTTGGAGAGGAGTATATGCCGTTTCATGACGCGTAGTTTGATGCCCTCAAGAACCTTGGCTATCCGCAAAAGGGGGATCCGATCAATGGGCAGGGAACGGGACCATTTGTGACGCCGGGGGCTATTGATCCTGTCACTCACACGCGAAGTCATGCCGGTGCGGAGTACTTGACCGAAGCCGTGAAGCAAAGACCGAAGCTGAGGATTCTGACTGGTGTATTGGTGGAAAAGATTGTATTCAAGCAGGAGGGTGATGGCCCCGCAATTGCTACCGCTGTTCAAGATCCAACAAGGCGAGAAATCATAGAAGTTCGCATCAATAAAGAAATCATCCTCGCTGCTGGTGCAGCCCAGACTCCTCAGATCCTAGAGTTGTCAGGCATTGGCGACGTAAGGCTTCTGAACAAGCACGGCATTGATGCGGTCGGGGAAACCTAAATTTTGGTGAGAATCTGATCACGGTATTGTCTCCTTTGGTTACGAAGTTGCGGATGGCATGCCTTCGGGTGATATGCTGTACGTGCTCGCTGCTCAGTGTCTTGTACGGTACGGTGCAGCCCGGTCTCGTGCGGAAGCCCGAAGCCCTAAGGACGGAGATTCCCTTCAACCTTATGGCTTCCAAATTAGGCACCGCCGCGGGGCTCGCGCACCGTATAAGAGCTGTAGCGAGCGCTTACGAGCTTCCTTTCCTTTTTTCTGCCTTCTATATGTTCGATATTCCGTCGATTAGCTACTCCCAGATAGACGAATTGAGCACTGTCACCCCGGTGTGCGGGGCCGAGTAAATCTCGTTGCTCCTCCTCCATTTTTCTAAGGAAGGAGCATACTTGTTCTTCATCAATATCATATAGCAGCCCTGTGACAAACCTCCAGAATATGTCATAGCGTCCACTGTACTTTTCTTCTCGAAGAAGCTTCCCCGGCGATATTTTGGCTGTACATTTTTTTTGTTGGGTAGCCGGCTTTGAGACAGACAAGTGGTTCACTCGATTCTGATGTCCAGCAGCGGACGAAATATTGAGCAGCAAAAAATTCCTGGAAAGTAAGATGTAGGAAATGATAACTCTTATCCTGGCCTGAAGTATCTGATGTACGCAGGAAAGAGAGTTGGTCAAGGACATCATCAGACATTGTGCAAAATTCCGGTTGTTCATATAGCCAATTTCGATGGCCTTGACGGAATTCAATCATGTTGCTGTAAAATCCTGTAAAGGCAAGACATTCTAAGAATTTCATCTCAGTCCCCATGTATAGTGACTGAATCTGCAGGCACGTCCGCAGTTTCCAGACTGCTGTTTCACCATGGTGCCCGGTGTTGTTGTTCTTCTCGAGGTTTAAGGTGTCCTTTTTTCTATAACTGCAATTCAAGTGTCTGGTATATTGCTGTCATGGTCTGTAGTTGAGCGCCTGAACGGAGGTCGTTATTCCAACTATAGCATAATGCATCCAGCAGAATAGGTATTCGAACCAGTCCGTGAATCAGCCAATGGGCTTGGATAAATAAATGTATCTGCTTAACAGTATCTGGATCCGTGATGGTTTTAGTCGCGTAAGCTTGCACTTGATCAGGGCGAAACCCAACAGCCTCTAATTCTAGGTCAAAGGGAGCGAGACCAGAAAGATTCACGGCATGTGGACAGGATGTGATAATCACGTTGTCTTTATTCAATAAGCTGTTAAATATTTCAGCCAAGTCGGCACCAGAAGGGTTGCGATATCCCGATATTTCATCGAGGCCGCCCAATTGCCGAGAGTCTTCTTATAAGCTTGGTCTAAAGCTATTTGTCAGAGCTGCGTAACTAAATCGTCGCGCTCTACTTCCCAGGGGAAGAATTTCTGACGGAAAAATTCATCCACACTTAACATCTGCTTAAGTATTCGCAAAGGTATCCATATGACGCGATCAAAAAGGTTGGCCCACATCTGCTGGTGTAGAAAGCCGTGGACAATCTTCTTGCAAAGTGTTGTCCCTGCCCGCCCACCGGATCAGGATCCGTCTGGGCTGAGCTTTGCGGCCACCTAGCCGCTTCCGCTTGGAGAATAGCTGTGGAAGTGTGGCCTCCTTTTCGGGATTGTCTGCTCTTAATAAACGGCGAGTATGGAGTGAGAATGCCGAGGATAGTGATTTTTCTTGTAGCTGCATATTCTGATCTTTGTGTTTGTATTCTATGATTGCAAGATTGATGTAGCATTGCTGTATATCCAGCAGGTCTCCAGAGAGGCGCTTTATTTCAAGAAGATTGCTCTGAAGCAACTGATTTACAGCGCCCCCCGCGGAGACCGTCGCTTACCTGCACGATATAGAGATGATTACATGCAACACACGTTCCTAGGCAAATTCACAGAGAAGCATGAGGACGAATCACGTCACCAATTCGCAGCTGCCGTACTAGCCCAGTTCGAAGGCTCACAGTAAAAGGAGATCAACGGTTTGTTAGGACGTGGTGTATTCGAATACGTTTTGGAGAAGGACATCCCACCGGGCACCCGGATCTTCACTGCGAGGTTCGTCAACCAAGTAAAGGACCCCGGTACCGACAAAGCCTTTGAAAAATCACGGCTCGTCGTACAGGCCTACAATGACGGAGACAAGGAAACGTACTAACGCAGTCACCGACAATACAACGAGCCAGCCAACGTATTATCCTTTTGCTTCGCTACGATCATGGGAAATGTACATTGCTACATTCGCGACGTTACGCAGGCCTATATTCAGTCAACGACAAAGCTCAATCGTGACTTCTACATACGGATCACACCTGAATTGGCACAATATTTCCCCGGAGGTAAGTTTCTCAAAGTCGTGCGACCCCTCTATGGAATCCCAGAAGCAGGCAACCACTGGTTCCGTACATACCACAATCACCATACGGAAAGGCTCAATATGGAGACATCGACCTACGACCCGTGCCTCCTTCACTGCTCCGATTCTGAGCAAGGATTCGGTATTATCGGCATGCAAACTGACGATACCCTTATCGTCGCCGACGACACCTTTGCAGGACGCGAAGAAGAAGAGATCCGACGTGCAAAGATCCTCTGCAAGCCCCGTGAGCAACTAACAACTGATAACCCGCTCAAATTCAATGGTGCGACCGTTATGGAGACGGCGCAGGGTGTTACTCTTACCCAGAAACGCACCTGCAGCCACATTCGGCTTGTACAAGATCAACCTGGGGACACAACAAATTCACGCGGAAAGGTACGGAAAGATGCTACGCCACAAGAGCAGTACGTTGCTCAGCGAGCTCTCGGTGCGTATATAGCTTCAATGTCACAACCTGAAGCTTCATTCGATCTATCGTGCGCAGCACAGACTACGGATCCGCGGAAAGATGATATCAAGGTCCTTAATAAGCGCTTACAATGGCAACTCGACAACCCCGAACGAGGATTACAATTCGTCAGATTAGACGTACGAACCCTACGTCTCATTACCTTCGTTGATGCTTTATTCGCCAATAACAAGGACCTGTCTTCACAACTTGGCTACGTTATCATACTAGCAGACGAAGCAAACAACACGAATCTTCTTCATTGGTCATCTACGAAATGCATGCGAATCACATGTAGCGTACTCGGCTCAGAAACGTACGCATTAGCCAGTGGATTCGACGCTGCAGCTGCAATCAAGTCAACCCTCACGCAGCTACTCCACCTTACCGAACCACTACCCCTTGTCGTATGCACTGATTCGAAGAGCCTATATGACTGTCTCGTCAAGCTCGGCACAACGCAAGAAAAACGCCTTATGATTGACCTCATGTGCCTACGCCAAGCGTACGAACGTCAAGAGATAGCGGAGGTCAAATGGATCAACGGCGACAGCAATCCCGCCGACGCCATGACAAAGAGCAAGCCATGTTGTGCCTTACAAGAGCTTATTGATACGAATAAGCTACATATAGCGCACCGGAGGGGGATCACTACCGGTATATCCCTAGCGCCGTACGTGCAACCTCCTACATAGCCACCTAGCGACCCCAGGCGCCTACGGTTCTGGGGATCAGTCTTTTATTATCGAACATATATGCATATTAGCAGGCTCACCACGCAGGGCAGTTGGACCGCCCTTGCTCACTATTCTATGCTATTGTGATACGGAATATAGCTAAACCAACAGTAAGGCTCATATGCGAAATAGAGCTCCATGGCGCCGAAATTAAAAACCTTCTACAGTATATGTCCTGAAGCCCGCAGTCGTATCTATCCCCCAATTTAGCCACATCAACGGCCGGGATGCAATCTTTGATTCAATAATTGATCTATCATTGCGAAGCCCACGCCATGAGTGCCCACTGTTCGGTTGAAGAGTATAAGCAAATCCTGATACTTGGCCACGTATATGCAACGGATACTATCGCTCTAAAATTGTGCCAACCAAGGATAGTGTCGGATTGGCGGGTTAGCTCTAGCTCAATCCTGATTAACAGTTTTAGAATAGTGAAGAAGAATTGGCTAGCAAGATTGTATATTGAGTTCTCTGTCTCTGCGTCTACATGAGGTTCCAAAGCCGGTTTTTTATAGACATTCTGGTGAGCTGATTTTGTGTATGGTAGACGCAATTTGTGATCTATCATGAGGGGTAAATTTGGGGGCCATAATGTAGAGCTTCTGATTGACTGCCTCATTTGACTGCTCCTGGATATCCGGGTTATCTGACAGATAGAGAAACTGAGTGACCTTCCGCAAAGGCGTTTCTCCCAATCCAATCATGAATGTTCTCTTGCCGCCGGGATCCCGAGTCAGCCTTACTCTACTTTCAGCCTTGCCAAAATCAAGCGACCTACGAAGCAACATAACCGTCAAATGGAATGATAAACTGAACGACAGCATATGGTGTCAGCTTCATTTTTGATCGCTTCATTTATCGATAAACTATCCGTTCGTAGGCAAATATGGCTGGCCAGCAATATGCACACGGGGATTATACGATCGGATGGATATGCGCGTTGCCGAAGACTGAACTCGTGGCTGCCGCAGCAATGCTAGACGAGGAACACCCAATACTACCAGCTGCCGATTCGCAAGATACGAACTCATATCTCCTTGGCAGGATCGGCGATCATAATGTGGTGATAGCTTGTCTGCCCGCAGAAACAACGGGCAAAGTATCAGCTGCCACGGTGGCCATCGACATGATCCGTAGCTTTCCATCGATCCGGTTCGGAATGATGGTAGGCATTGGTGGTGGCGTGCCGCGATACTTTTATCCGGAACGAGGTACAGCAGACGAGACACTGGAAGACGATTTTGATGAGTGGGACGAGGAGTTGGAGGAAGTATCAGATATCAGGCTGGGCGATGTCGTAGTCAGTCTACACACTAAGTCTTCGGAAGCGGTCGTGCAATATGATTTTGGCAAGTCATTGCAGGAGGAGGACTTCATTCATACCGGCGGGAAGTTGAACAAACCTCCACGTATTGTTTTGAATGCAGTCTCTCAGCTTCAAGCCAATCATATTCGAGGACACCAGAAAATTCCTGGGTTCTTATCAAAAATGCTTACAAACAATCCAGCCATGATACGTTTTCAACATCCTGGTATGGAAACGGACCGTCTCTTTCGTCCAGACGTTGTTCATATAGAAGGAAGGAAATCTTGCAGGGATTGTTATGGCCTCAACGATGTCAATATCGTTCAGAGAAGCGGTCGATCTGATACAGCCCCCAGAATTTATTATGGGACTATCGGGTCTGCAGACCAAGTGATGAAGGATGCCATCCTCAGAGACCAGTGGGCGTTGAAGGAAAATATTCTATGCTTCGAGATGGAAGCTGCTGGTGAGTCGAATTATTCACATTTGTGACCTGCAATGACTGATATTCATCCCAGGGCTCATGGATTCATTTCCCTGTCTCGTCGTTCGAGGGATCTGCGACTACGCTGACTCCCATAAAAATAAGGTGTGGCAGTCATACGCTGCTGCAACGGCTGCGGCTTATGCGAAAGAATTGCTGCTCGTAATCCCCGGGCAAGGTCTTACGAAGCTATCTCCTATCAAGCAGTGTATGTAACTGGACGAGATAATAATAGGGCTATGGTGTACTGCGTGTATAAGGTGCTAATATGAAATCGTTGAATCCTTCTAGTATTGCATGTCTCTGAGCAGGTCGAGGCAGTCAATTCTAGCCTCGAGAAAGCTTACGAGCAACGTGAAGACCACCACCATGACCAAATCATGCGCTATCTAACCGAAGATTACCGTCGCTGTCATCAAGTGTTTAAGACGTCAACCTATGAAAAGTTCAAGAATATCAACCCAAACCGAGTAGAAGGAACGTGCGACTGGGTACTGAAGAGCCCTGAATACATGCGTTGGTGGAACGCCACAAGCAATGATCTCTTGTGGATCTCGGCTGACCCAGGATGTGGCAAATCCGTACTCACCAAGTCTTTGATTGATGAAGTATTCATCGCCTCTGACTCAAATGTCTCAATTGTGTACTTCTTTTTCAAGGATAATGATGAGCAGAATAATCTTGCTATTGCGCTATGTGCTGTGCTTCATCAGCTGTTCAGCTTGCAACCGCAACTGTTACGACATGCATTACCATTCTGGGAACGAAATAAGGAAAAGATTCAGTATGAAGTCGACGACATGTGGCGCATTTTCATGGCCGTCAAGTCTGATCCGGAGTTTGAGAAAACCATCTGTGTATTCGACGCTTTTGATGAGTGCCGCGTTCATGACCAGAAAGCATTGATTAAGAAACTTGGTGACTTTCATAACCGGGCTACGGCTAGTCACCAAAATTGGCTAAAGTTTCTCGTGACAAGTCGACCATATGATGAAATTCAAGATCAATTTCGGCCTGTGACTGACTGCTTTCCAGAGATCCGTCTCCGCGGTGAAGAAGAGAATGATCAAATTCACAAAGAGATCAATCTGGTAGTAAAAGTTAAAATGGCTGAGCTAGGGAAGGACCTAGGCCTGCGCGCTGACACGCAGGAGCGGCTCAAAAGGGAATTGTGTGAAATGGAGCATCGCACATACTTGTGGTTGCATTTAGCAATCAATGATATCAGAACGACGTTGAAAAACAGTCTTCGGCCAGACTGTGAAACCATTCCCCCGCTTCCAAAGAATGTTCCAGATGCATATGGGAGAATACTCGATCGAATTCCTTCCGAGCAACAGGCCAAGGTTAAAACTATTCTGCGAATCGTTGTTGGCGCCCGACGTCCATTAACGATCCAGGAGATGGCCATGGCCTTGGGAGTGGCCACGACTCCATGCGCAGAAACAGCAATAGATGCAGGGCTGAGCCCTAAAGGATTAGACACAAAGATACGGCAACTCTGTGGGCTATTTGTTTTCATCAAGGAATCTAAAATCTATCTCATTCACCAGACTGCAAGAGAGTTCTTGGTTAGCAAACACGATCGATCTAGCAACATGCATTGGCATCTTGAGCAGCGCCAAACAGAGTTACAAATGACTAAAATATGCGTTAAATATCTTCTTTTGAATGATCTGGTCAGTAACGAGGAAGATTCTGTACGGAGCTTACTGGATTATTCGGCAGAAAACTGGGCCGATCACTTTCGAAACGTACTTTGTCCTGAAGCTGACTTAGTGAACTGTGTCTGGAGGCTGTATGATGTCACGATGAAGCTATTTGGCTTGTGGTTTCCGATATTCTGGAATGTAGCAATGCCGTATCGTCGGGATCCTAAAATGAAGGCATTCCATCTGGCTGCATTCAATGGTCACCCGGAGATATTGTGTGGAGCCGCTATGAATAACGCAGGAGAGATTGATCGGGTTGACGGATCAGGAACGACATCATTACAATGGGCTTGTGAGCGGGGACACTCCGAGATTGTTCAGGTACTAATTGAATTGGGAGCAGATGTTAATGCTCAGGGCGGAGACTATGGTAATGCCCTTCAGACCACTGCTGAAAGAGGACACCTGGACATAGCCCATCTACTACTTGAACAGGGAGCGGATGTCAATGCTCAGGGTGGGCGCTATGGTAATGCCCTCCAGGCTGCTGCTCAAGGAGGATATCTCAATATTATCCAGCTACTACTTGAAAAGGGAGCGGATATTAATGCTCAGGGTGGACGCTATAATAATGCTCTCCAGGCTGCTGCTCGAGGAGGGCATCTAGACATTGTCATGCTACTACTTGAAAAGAGAGTGAATGTCAATGCTCAGGGTGGAGACTATGGTAATGCTCTTCAAGCTGCTGCCCGAGGTGGACATCTGGACATTGTCCAACTACTACATAAAAAGGGAGCAAATATCAATGCTCAGGGCGGATACTACGGTAATGCCCTCCAGGCTGCTGCTCAAGGAGGTCATTTGTATCTTATCCAACTACTACTTGAAAAGGGAGCAAATATTAATGCTCAAGGTGGAGAATATGGTACTGCTCTCTGTGCCGCTGCTGAAGGAGGATATCTAGAAGCTATCAGGCTACTACTTGAAAAGGGAGCGAACGTCAATGCTAAGGGTGGAAACTATGGTAATGCTCTCTATGCCGCTGCTGAAGGAGGATATCTAGAAGCTATCAAGCTACTACTTGAAAAGGGAGCGAATGTCAATGCTAAGGGTGGAAACTATGGCAATGCCTTTCAGGCTGCTGCTCAAGGAGGACATCTGGAGATTATTCAACTACTGCTTGACAAGGGTGCGGATGTTGATGTTGAGGGCGAAGACTATGGCAATGCTCTCCAGGCTGCTGCTCAGCGGGGACATCTGGACATTGTTCAGCTACTACTTGAATTGAGAACCGATCTCAATGCTCAGGGTGATGACTATGACAATGCTCTCCAGACTGCTGCTCAGCGAGGACATCTGGACATTGTTCAGCTACTACTTCAAAAAGGAGCGGATGTCAATGCGAAGGATGGACACTGTGGTAATGCCCTCCAGGCTGCTACTCAAGAAGGCCATCTGGACATTGTCCAGCTCCTAATTGACAACGGCGCGGATGTCAATGCTCAGGGTCCATACTATAGTAATGCTCTCCAGGCTGCTGCTGAAGGAGGATATCTAGGCATTGTCCATCTCCTACTTGAAAATGGAGCGGATGTTAATGCGGAGGGCGGATACTATAGTAATGCCCTTCACGCTGCTGCTCAACGAGGACATCTGGACATTGTTCAGCTACTACTTGAAATGGGAGCGGATGTTAACGCTCAGGGTGGGCGCTATGGTAATACGCTCCAGGCTACTGCTCAAGGAGGATATCTCGATATTATCCAGCTACTACTTGAAAAGGGAGCGGATGTTAACGCTCGTGGTGGATACTATAGTAATGCCCTCCAGGCTGCTGCTCAAGGAGGATATCTAGATATTGTTAAGCTACTACTTGACAAGGGAGCGGATATTAATGCTCAGGGTGGGTACTACGGTAATGCCCTCCCGGCCGCTGCTCAAGGAGGATATCTGGATATTGTCCTGCTCCTGCTTGAGAAGGGAGCGGATGTTAATGCTCATGGTGGAGACGATGGCAATGCTCTCTATACCGCTTCTGAAGAAGGATATCTAGACATTGTCCAGCTCCTAGTTGAAAAGGGAGCAGATGTCAATGCTCAGGGTGGATACTATGATAATGCTCTCCAGGCCGCTGCTCAAGGAGGACATTTTGTAATTGTCCAAATACTACTAGAAAATGGAGCGGATGTCAATGCGCACGGTGGAGAATATAGGGCGTAGTGACTATCGTGAAGACAGTCATACAGAGAGTTGAATCGAATATAATGAACCAGCAGCTCGTCCAACTAAAGGAAAGAGGGTGGACACTATACGGATACTTCTCGATTGCACAGAAAAAGCGTGCGGGCACAAGCTCATCCAAAATGCTCTCTGCCGAGAGTGGCGAGCCCTGGGTCTACGGTTCCACCAGTCCAGAGACCATACATATCCGCAGCAAATTTCTGCGCAAGGTCTACTTAAACCGCATTGAGTATTGCTGCTGGATCGCAGAAGATATAAACTCAGCCACGTCCAATCCTATATCGTCCGACATTTTGGCAGCATTTAAGAGACATACGCGAAATCGCCAGAAAATCATTTCTTGCCGTAGGAAGGAAGGGTATCACCGACCGACTGTAGATGACCTTGTGGTAGACAGCCAGACTTCTCCGGCGGCGGATAAGTGTGCGTCTCCGAAGGGAAAGGATTATTTTTTTACCGTAGAAGACGGTGCATACGACACCAAACGGGATTTCTTACCACTCAAGACGGTGAATACAGCACCGAAACAATCGTTACCAAGATTAAATGCAAATATCACAAACATCGAACGAGAATGCACACTGACCCCAAACAGGGATAAACACTATCAGTGCGAATTGGTGCCAGCACGACTTGGCGTCAGTATAGTTGATTCATTTGGTGTCTCTGCATTCCTGCTCAGGGTGGATGTTCTGTTTGAGGTCACTAGACGTTTCTTGTTTGGGTGACAATGAGAGACCGCACTACTAAGCTTCTATCATGGTTTCAAAACGCAGCTAAAATAAATCGAAAAAGATCCATTAAACAGTTCCCAATAGCGCCACCTATCTATCCCTCTGGAAAGGTTTATATTCCAGCGTAGGTTGCAATAAGTGACTTAGATCAATGTTATAATATTGATAATCCGAACAACGTAATTTCAAGACCATAGGAAATATCGCTGTACATACTATCTGGACTTTCTTCATACTCCCTACAGTGTTGACCTTCACCTTCCATTTTTTGCGGAAAAGCATAAAATGGAAGCGTGAAAAGAGATCTCAAAGGCCGTCTCGACTTTTCTGGCTCGGGAGAGGTAATGGCCTGTTTGCTGATGCACGCTCCAAGCTATTAGCTTTCGTTAAATGGAGACAGCTCTTTGCTGATGCTTACTTCAAGGTGAGATCAAAGACACTTTGCGCGCCAATTGTACCAAGGAAGCTAATGCATTGGCTTACTATATATAGTATGCCAGGGAAAACATCGTCACAAAAATCTCAACTATATCTATACCCCTAATACTGGTGCCAAAGAATCAACACAAGTAGTTCTTCAAAGAAAGATCAGATGTCCTTGACCATAGGGCGACTGGCTTTGATGCCATGGAGTCCCGCTATACGATGCCATGCGGGCATATCCTCGATTTTCCGGTCCACGTCAAGCTCATCCATAAAGTCCTCACACGAGAACTACCAAATCTCACCGACAATTTAGTTCGAGAGATCAAGAAGGGTTTGCTGAAAAACTGGAGACCTGATACAGAGGAGTGGCAGGGTATTGAATTGTGAGACACAGTACTTATGCTGGTGACTCGTACATTCAACAGGATTTCGGTTGGTAATCCTCTCTGTAGTGATCAGAGATATCTGGATAATACTAGAAGTTATGTGACTGGCATCTATACGATGTCAGCTATTTCCCGCGTGTTCCCAAGCTGGGCGAAGCCACTTGTTGGGCTGATTCTGTCCATTCCCGGCTGGTTCTTATACTGGCGCGGTAAGGGATATGCGATTCCATTAATTCATAGCTATCTGGGAGAGGCAAAAATGGAAATGACTACCTATGGAAAATTTTTCAAACAAATACAAGGCATATGTTATGTGGATTGTGCAGGAGGCTGTCTGCTCTCAAATTCCGCGGGAACAGGACCCAGAAACCATATACGCTCACTTGATGACGAAGGATTTTGAAGCATCCAGAGGCCCTCCTTTACAACGGTGAATATGTTGCTTGATTCCTTATCGCGGCCTGATGTTTTCAACGTGATGGAAGAGGAAATTGGTACCGCTTATCAGCAGAATCAATGCTAATGGACCAAACCTGTCGTAGACGACCTGAAAGTCACTGATAATGTCCTCCGTGAGAGCATGCGCTTGTCGGTCCTATTGTACGCTTGATCAGGGAAGTAAAAGCTGAGAATGGAATTCAGCTAAACGGCGTATTACTTCCCAAGGGCACAAAGATTGCCACCGATATGCATAATATGTGTTCAATATTTAAGCGTCCTTGATCAGTGACTAGGAATTTTCCGTCCGGAGAGAATGCCACCGTGTAAATGAGACTGGAGCTACTTTCAAGGGTCTGCTGCAAGGCACCAGTATCTGAATCCCACAGCTTGGTTGTTTCGTCGTCGGAGCCTGAGGCCACCAATTTGCCGTTTGGGGAAAAAGCCACTGCATGAACCCAACTAGAGTGGCCTTCGAGAGTCTGTTGCAGGACACCAGTAGCTGGATTCCACAGCTTAATAGTCTTATCGAAGGAGCCTTACGCCATCAGTGTGCTATCTGGAGAGAATGCCACTGACTCAACCGCACTAGAGTGATCTTTAAGAGTCTGCTTTAAGGTACCAGTTGCTGGATCCCATAGCTTGATAGTCTTGTCAGCGGAACCTGAAGCTACTAGTTTGCTATCCGAAGTGAACATTAATGTGCGAACAAACCCAGAGTGTCCTTCAAGGGTATGCAGTAGAGCACCAGTCGCTGGATCCCACAACTTAATTGTTTTGTCAGCAGAACCTGAGGCCAGTAATTTGCCGTCAGGGGGAAATGCAATTGCATCAATCGGACCAGAGTGGCCTTCAAGCGTCTGAAACACTGCACTCCAAGCTGATTCGACTTCTGGCAACTTCTGAATCCAATGAGGAATTTTTCTAATATGAGTATTCCTAATTAGACTCGTCATTGGGCTGAAAATAAGCGCAGATGAATACAACTGAAGAGCTGCACGGTCAATCACCGAGTTATGTTTTCGGGTAAAGCGCATTGCATCATCGAGAAATTTTGATATTTCCTTATCTTTATCAAACTAGCTGAAATGTTAGAAATGGGAATTGAGCTAAGAGTGAAAATAGAAATACATACAACAAGGGTCTGCAATATGCGAGTCAGGTCAATACTTTCTGCAATTCTGCCTATAAGGCTCAATGATTCCAGCCAATGTAAAAAGTGCTCTTGTAGAAAAATATGGACTGAATCATTGTCATTAATGTATGTCTCACTTTCTTTCAAATGATATACCCAAAAACGACAAGCATATTGCATATCGGGCGGTATATAGTTGGCTATTATTCTGCCACCGATCTCAGCTCGCAGTGTTCCGTGACTCGGCAGATCGCATATATTTTCTTGAAGACACCCTGGTTGAGACATTCGCTCCAAGCACTTGGTCATAATCATCTGTTGAGTTGCCGTCTCATCTATCCAGAAGAGGTTAGTATCCCGTTTTTGAGGATCAACAAGGAAATCACGGAATGAGAAGTGCAACATCATTATCGGAGAGTCCCCAGAGGATGGCGCACTTAGGACAGAATGGAGAGACGAGAGCTGCCCTTCAATCTTTTGGCTGTCGATATTAAATAAAGATGCTAGAGATGACTGTGAAAGAGACTCCGCTAAGTGAATAATTGCGCCTACAATGCGTCGAAACTGCTCCGTTAGTGATTTCTGTGGCTTTTCTGGACGTCCATCAATCAGCTGATTCAGAATTGGAGAGTAAGTAGCATCTAGCTTGTCCATCTCAGAGTCACTCTTCATATATTGATATTCAAGAAGCTTTTCCAGCTGGCCTGATGGGTCTGACCATGATGGATCTTCCACAAACCGGCACAGGGTAGCAGCAAAAATAAAGAGCGGAACAGCCATTTCAGCTAACATTGATATCACCTCTAGGCCAGGCCAGTTAAAAGGAAGTGACCGGCCATCTTTTGTATACATCTCCTGGATTTATATAAATCTGTATTTAAGGAAAGTGGTGATGTCTTGCTTAATGATCAGCTAAGGTATCTCATAAAGCTCTATATTCTCGCGTGTTTCTTCAGGTACATCTGCAAATCCAGATCGAATTTGCTGCTCTGGTCTGCTTATAATAAATATTTGTAGGCTCAGTAACCATTTATTTATTCCTTCTTTATGATAGAAGGCAAAGAAGACTGTCTCCGTCCTGTGCGCATTCATCTAAGGCATCAATCATAATGATGAATTTTAGGGCTTAGGGAGAATGATCCCAAATCTGTGACAGAGGTAGACAGATCAACTTCTTAAATTGCTCCCCCATTAATTTGTCAGATATATTGATATCAGCATCAATCGCCATTTCAACATGAGCAACCAGTGACGGAATCTTTACCAAGAGCTAGGTACAAATTGTTGTAAACAGCATAGCCATCATACTCCGATCGCCTCTCCTCATTTAAAGCAAAAACTAGCTCCTAGTCTTCCTTCCTTATGAAGAGAGTCGGCCACTGTTCGAGAAATTGTGGATTTTCCTGTACCAGCCATTCCTTTCAGCCAGAATATTGACTTTCCTTATCCATTTTCGGCCCATTCTCTGATTTGACGACGTAGGGCAATTCTTGTTTCCGGATGGCATCGTGGATCAAGAACTCCATCAAAAGAGTCGAATGTGGAGCCCTTTGCATACGGCATCTTCGCAATTACTTTCTCGCGCTGTCGGTCACTCTCTAATGATTTAATGGCAGCATTTGTCTGTTGAGCAGTATTTTATACTTCTTTTATGCTCTCCTCAAGTCACAGATGCCCTATATAACAACATACGGGAAATGATTCATCAGCTCTGCAGCTTCTATTTCGAAGTAGAGAACATTCTTCTCAGCAGAAAGACGATCACGAACTAAGGCATCCTTTATCAACTGGTTCGCAGACGTAAGCAAGCCATAATGGATTGCTGGGTTGTCCTCTTCATCGCTGCGGTTAGACCGCACGATCAGCTTGGATTCGTCATCTCCATACACTGCTTTGTAACTCCTTTCGTCATTAGGGGAATGCAAAATATGTGATTGATATAGTCAATCGCTACTAAAATCTGGTCGCTTGTACTTTTCTCGTAGTCTCTGGCACTTCTCAAGCACGTATTAATAGTTTTGTCAAGCTGATGGCCTTCCAATTCATACTCAGCTTCAATGTCACCTATTGCAGCACGAAGCAGGCCAGGAGGTTGGTCTAAGGAACCAGTGGTTTGGAATTCCTAATCTTGAATCGTTTTCCCAAAGTCATACTGAAATAGACCACCTTTTCCATTGTGGGGTGCGCTCACCACAACATCACCGAGCCGGATACCATGCTTCTTACTAGGTGCACCACCACCAATGCCGACCATCAGGCCAATCCTGATATTAGGAAAGGTGCATATCAAATCTCGCGCGACACTGGCTGCAGCCGCAATCCCATACTCCCCTTTCGGCAACTGAGCGATCACCACATTGTGCTTCCCCATCTCACCCAGAGTGTAAATGTTGTTATCATTGGCAGATCCATATTCCAGGCTTTCATGCTCTTTGTCCAAAAAGGCTTTTGCGGCAACATATTCGGTGGTGATGGCACAGGTCCATCCAATAGCGTATTTGTTCGAGTCTCCCATCCCTGGCGGAACCTAGATCTTCACGATTACAAACTTTGACCCAATTTGAGGAAACTTTTTGAGTCAGAAAATAATAACAGCGACCAACGTTGGACGAGAGGTGTTCTCGTAGCAGTTCAGCCTTGTCTTCAATTAACCCCGCCTTCCATGTGACACCTTTCTGCAAGACTGTCACTTTCATGCATCCAGTGAACGAAGCGAGTCCTACAGTACCTTTTCTGCATGTACGGTATCCCTCTTTTTTGTTTGCAGTCGAGAACTATGGGCCTCTTCAGTCAAATTATCCCTTGTAGCAAGAGAAAGCCGCAATAGCGAATAAATGGTGGATAACGATCCTGACGATCCCTTGGCCGCCGCTTCCATGAAGGGGAGGCTGCCGAGGCCTCTACCATGCTTAGATCCACATTACAAACGATTGTAGACACCCCCCTACAGACGTTCCAGAGATATGCCACCAGCAAGTCGTGTGTGCTCGAGAACGACGAGAAAGCGAACGGCGCCAACTGCTTACCGATACGAGATTTACGGTTGTCTGTATTTGGAGTCATATCAAAGGCGGGGAAAATCTTTTGGGAGACTGAGCACATTTCAACCGACAAAACGGAACAAAGAAAAACAAAATAATTGCCCCTTTTTCCCAATACAATGGAGAATTTCGCGGAGCACGTCTGTGTCTCCGCGATCATCGTACCAGATGCCTCCACAAATACATTATCCCACACTTTTACTCCGTACCCCAGAAATTTCCACTCAGGGATCGCTGAACTCTCTAAGACGGGGATTTATCGGTAATTACATTCCTATTAAGTTGGCTTAGCTGAAGAGAGTTTCCGTTGCTTATATCTAAGACTCCACAATCATCATAGGTACTGGATGCCCTCCGCGACGCTCTCACATGCCTTTATTTGGAGATTTTCAGCTGCTGAAGATCCGATGCAACCTAAGATGGAAATCAATCGCGTCACCTTCTCTCTTGCGCGTTTCATGGTCCTACGTAAGATGCGAAGAACAAATATGTCTTTTGAAATATTCGCACACACTAGTGCTTTATAAAGATAGTCAACATCGTCGGGATCGCCGCTAAAATTAGGTATCAATATTAGAAGAAACGCAGTGAATATGAATGCTAATGTATATAGATTTGCTTCACGTCCTCTACTGTATAGAATGCTTTTTTTTCCGGCCCAATCTTCACCTCCCTCTTTTAACAAGCCCAGAGTTACGTGAACACTGTAGCATAATAAAGGTCTACTTGCGCCGTGAACCTTTACTAAGGTCTACATATGGGTATATCTCCATAACTCATACTCGGTGGTCTCGGTTTTCGTAATTAAGCCATGTGCGTCTAAAGACTATCGCCAATAGTTACCATCATTGCCTTTGGCTTTATGCACCTTTCTAGAACAACCCTAAAGATGTATGCACCGTTTAAAGTTTTCGACGGAGTTATCGGAACCTGTCCTGATCTCCGCGAAAACATCTCCACAATCATTTCTCCACAATTTGTAAGTGCCCCTAGTAGCTGACGTAGTAGGTACACAGCTCATCACATACACCGTGCGGGTTGGAGGGACCATGACTATAAAAGCAGGGACTGTGGACATCAGTTTCGTCAAGACATCCTCTGAATTCATCGCAATCGCGGCCCATACCCTCTTCTCGGGCTTATCTTTCTCATTCCCTACATATGTACATAGGTAGAATGATGACTCCCATTTGTCATGTCTTGACACTAGGGCTGTTCGTCTTGCAAATCGCAGCTGCTCAGACGTACACTGAGCTCTACCGTCCTCAGTATCACTTTACGCCGGAGCAGAACTGGATGAACGATCCAAATGGATTACTGTATTACAAGGGTATTTATCATTTGTACTTTCAGTACAATCCAAGCGGGATTACCTGGGGAGATATGTCTTGGGGCCATGCAACCAGTACTGATCTGACCCATTGGCACCAACAGCCAATCGCGCTTCTAGCCCGTGGTTATCCAGGCACCGTCACCGAGATGTTTTTCTCGGGCTCGGTTGTTGTTGATACGCAGAACACGAGCGGGTTTGGTGTTAATGGGACTGTGCCTCTCGTGGCCATGTATACTTCATACGTAGGTGCTTGATGATCTAGCAATGGCAATGGCACAAAGTTAACTTGTTTGTCCAATTAGTATCCACAATCACAGACTTTGCCGAGCCAGCAGTCGGTCCAAGGTGGCCAGCAAGCACAATCCATTGCGTATAGTCTAGATGATGGTTACACATGGACTACATATGATGTTGGCAATCCCGTCATTGCTGTACCTCCTGCACAATATCCAAACCAGGTCAACAATTTCCGTGACCCCTTCATTTTCTGGCATGATGCCAGCGAGAAGTGGGTTGCGGTGGTTTCGCTGGCCCAGCTCCACACTTTGCTCATCTACACCTCGCCAAACCTCAAAGTCTGGACTCAGGTCAGCGAATTTGGTCCGGTGGGTGCAACTGGAGGCGTGTGGGAATGTCCTAGCATTTTCCCGCTTCCTGTCGATGGCGATGAGACGAACATCAAATGGATTGCACAAATTGGACTAAACCCTGGTGGACCTCCCGGTACCACTGGCTCGGGGGTGCAATATGTGGTGGGAACCTTTGACGGAACAGCGTTTGTAGCGGATACTGTTCCAAGTGGCGCCATCACTTTCCAAGATTTTGAAGGAAACGGCACCTACGCTCAGCTTGGTTGGACAGCTACGGGAGGCTTGGTTGGTGCAAGCCCAGCCCAAGGGACTCTTCCTGGACAACAGTCCGTAAATGGGTACCAAGGCAATAGACTTGTGAATACATTCTTGAATGGAGATGCCACCACTGGAACGCTTACCTCACCACCCTTTAACATAACACACAGAGACATCAATTTTCTTATTGGTGGAGGTAACTTCCCAAATCAAGAGTGCATTAACCTGGTCATCGGAGGCCAGGTTGTGCGTACTACGACCGGTAACAATAACGAAGCGCTGGTGCCTGCGACCTGGGATGTCAGTTCTTACGTGGGCCAATCTGCCGTTATCGAGATTGTTGATTCACTGACAGGTGGCTGGGGACACATCAATATCGATGACATTACTTTCTCCGACCCAGCCAATACGGTCTTCGCAAGTTTCGAAGGCGGTGGCACTTTTGCTAGTCTTGGTTGGACTGCCACAGGAGGCTTGATTGGAGCAAGCCCAGCTGCAGGAGCCCTTTCCGGGCAGAACCCGGTAACTGGATATGTTGGTAGTTATCTTGTGAACACATTCTTGAATGGCGATGCTACCACTGGGACGCTCTCAACATCCTTCACAATCGCTCATAGGAATATTAGCTTCCTTATCGGTGGCGGTAATTTCCCGAATCAGGAATGCATCAACTTGGTGATCAACGGTCAGGTTGTGCGTACTGCCACAGGCGCTAACAGCGAACAATTGGCATGGCAAAGCTGGGATGTCACTGGGTTTATCGGCCAAAATGCTACACTGCAGATTGTAGACCAAGTAACCGGTGGCTGGGGGCACATCTTAATAGATCAGATCACCTTCTCCGACTCAACGATTGAGGACAATGGCGCCAATTGGTCGGACTGGGGCCCTGATTTCTACGCAGCCACCAGTTTTAACGGACTGAACTCGACAGAGCGCATCGGTATTTCATGGATGAACAACTGGCAATATGGTGCGAATATCCCTACCAGTCCATGGCGGAGTGCCATGTCCATTCCACGGACACTATCGCTCTCCACAATCAACGGCAAGCAAACTTTGGTACAGCAGCCGACGGAGAACTGGGTCTCCCTAGAAACATTAGGCAGCTATACAAACTCCTGGACTAGTGTGCCACAAGGCAATCAGCTATTGCAACTATCGGGAAAAGCACTCGACATCACTCTGACCTTTGCTGACAGATCAACAGCGGTGGCGTCGCCCCAGTTTGGCATCATTCTCCGAGCTACTTCCGATCTGACACAACAAACTCGGGTCGGCTATGATTTCAGCACCAAGCAAGTCTTTGTTGATCGAACAAAGTCTGGAAACGTGGGATTTGACGGCACATTTCCCACTGTGTACTATGCACCGTTGACACCAGCTAGCGGTGGTACAGTAACCTTGCGCATTCTTCTTGATTGGTCGTCGGTTGAGGTGTTTGGCGGGCAGGGGGAAGCCACTTTAACCACCCAGATTTTTCCCAGTGACACTGGAACTGAGGTCCTACTCTTTTCATCCGGAGGCAACACTACTGGGGTTTCTTTGAGCGCCCTGAGCGTCGGATCATCCTGGCAGAACTCTACTGTCAGTGGAACATCCACAACAACACTCGCCAGTTCAACAACAAGCGGGACAGTATCCAGTTCCACGACGATATCGACAACTTTATCTACAGCCACAAGCGGGACAGCATCCAGTTCTACGGCGCCGACAACACTCTCTATTGTTATTCTTACCTCGACAGCATCTAGTTCTACGGTATCATCGACAACATCGTCTAGTGCTACTCCGACCTCGGCCGCCGCTTATGACTACCGTCCTACGTATCATTTCTGCCCGCAGGAATACTGGATGAATGAGCCTAACGGCTTGATCAAGATTGCCTCGACGTGGCATCTTTTCTTCCAGCACAACCCAGACGCAAACGTTTGGGGCGACATAAGCTGGGGCCACGCCTCCAGCACCGACTTACTTCACTGGCAGTATTTACCCGTCGCGCTTCCTGTAGACAACGGCATTCAAAGTTTCACCGGAACCTCCTGGTTCGATGCTAACAATACCTCTGGCTTGGGCTCAGCGACAAATCCACCATATCTTGCCTTCTTCACTGGCTATTTTCCTTCGTCTGGAGTACAAGATCAGCGACTTGCATATAGCTTAGACCAAGGCGGGACGTACACCAAGATTCCTGGAAACCCTATCATCTCGCAAACGCAGGAGGCTCCACATGATGTTACAGGAGGCTTAGAAGCGCGGGATCCGAAAGTATTCTTCTATGGTCCAACGGGTGAATGGATCATGATTCTCGCGCACAGAGGACAGGACAAAGTGACCTTCTGGACCTCTCCAGATGCGATACATTGGACGTGGCAGAGTGATCTTACGGCCAGTGAAATTCCCGGGTTCCCAAGTGGCGCTACTGGGTGGGAGGTGCCGGACTTTTTCCAACTCCCAATCGAGGGTACTTCGCAGTCGATCTGGGTGCTGATATTTACTCCGGCGAATGGTTCTCCAGCTGGCGGCAATGGAGTCGTAGTAGTCCCTGGATCATTCAATGGAACCGTATTTACGGCGAATCCAGTCAATGCCGCCACGGTGTGGCTGGATTATGGGCGTGATTGGGATGGTGCACTGGGTTGGGTAAATGTGCCTTCGTCCGATGGGCGCAAGATACTCGCTGCCGTCATGAATAGCTACGGTACTAATCCGCCGACAAATATGTGGAAGGGAATGCTTTCGTTTCCTCGCACATTAACGGTCCAACAGCTGAACGGAGTATATACATTTTTCCAGCAGCCCGTGGTCGAATTAGACGCGGTTAGTACCTCGCTTACGCTCCTAGAAAATCAAACCCTCGCTCCGGGCCAACAGCTGCTTTCGACGATTCACGGTAAGGCTCTGGATATCCGTATCTCGAGTATTCCAGCGGCCGGTTCCACGCTATCTCTCGCAGTCCGAGTTGGAGGAACAGATCAGACGGTTATTAGATACGTGCAGTCCAGTGGGCAACTTCAGGTAGACCGCACTTCGAGCGGTAGCACCTCGTATGACCCTGCTGCGGGTGGCGTTCATACTGTGGCATTGTCACCTGATGCAAACGGAGTGGTGGAAATACGGGTCTTGGTTGATGAATGTTCGGTCGAGGTTTTCGGAGGACAAGGCCAGGTCGTGATTTCAGATTTGGTCTTCCCTGCAAAGACTTCTGACGGGCTGTACTTGTCGACGGCTGGAGGGAATGTGGTGCTGAACTCAGTAGATGTGCGTGCAATAGGCTGTACTATGTGCTGATGTATTTAGAGCAGTGCGTGGTAACTATCAAAGGATCTTCCACTAATATCCTTATACCTACAAATTACTAAAGGAGTAGTGAGATTTCATTATTAACATATGAGTATATAAATACAAATGATTTCACATAACCCAATTCTGAACTACCACAAACTACAGACATCCCTACATTATGCTTTGTTACATGTTCAGTTAGAGTAGCCGGGGCACGGAATTAAGTGGGTAGTGACACCGTGACAGGAATATTTTGCCCAGGTACGGTCATCAGTACCAAGCGTTGCGAACCTGGGATACGGTTCAAACATCACCGTTTCATGAGGTAGGTAATTGTATTACACATGACTAAAATTATTTGTGGATGAAAGAGTTCAAACACCTGCTTATCAGTGTGCCCTACCTTGTTTAACAAGTATGTTGCCGTAATCCAACCATTCACCTGTCGACAATCTCATCCATCGATTATTGTTTACAATACGCATTACGTAGCAAACTGTTATTGAACTTTTCAAATACATGCTGGTTCGTTACTCGAAGACCATAACGATCAAGATGCTGACGCCTCAGACAGTTTCGCTGTGTTGCTTCTCACTCCGAAGCAAGCGATGAACCCGTTGTTATTTGCTCTCCGCTCGACGATATCGTGACAGTTTTTGGGACATGCCGGCTTCTGCATGATCAGATTAGAAACATCGAATGGAGAAGAAAGACGTCTGCTTGACAACTGAGCGGAGCTGTATAGGTAGTTTAATCTTTTACTTGAGTAAGGAGACATCAAGAGTTAGGCGTGAATTTTACGACTGTGGGTTCTCTTCTAGTCTAACTCCGATCCGAATTCTAAAACTACAACGAAAGTACATTTTGCATGCAGTAGCATTTTAGTCGAACGAGGCATAGCAGAGTAAAATGATAGGCTACTTCTGTCAGTCCTCCTAGGTTTGCCCATCACTTGTCTCACATGGTACATGTAGTATGTAGTGTGCCCAAGGTGTAAAAACTACCAAGCTTTAAAATAATAACAGCGTATGATCGTTGAACAGCTTTGATTTGGTACTTGTGAGAATTATGAATGCCAAAATAGAGAGCGTAGTTGTCGATAGTGGGTTTAATGTAATTGAGTCCCGTACATCCGCGTTGGGACTGCAAGATAGCGGCATTACAAACGAGAAAGCAGAAGACAAGAAACAATACTTCAACGGGGTGGAAATTCAGTACGTAATATGCCACTGACTCAAATATTTTCCCCATCACAAAGAGGAGCTGGTCCCCTCTACATGTTCATAACCTTCTTCCTTGCTTGTATGTGGTGTTATTTCGCCCAGCGCGGTCACGGCTCGCTTGAAGTGTCGAGGAGCGGTCCTGCTTGCGTAGAGCTCGTCCATCTTTTCAAAAGAAATACCCTGGGCCATTTCTGTCAGTCATAATTGAACGGTTTCCCTTCTAAGTGATCTCGCCGTACCTTAGTCTCTGGATAGAGGTACCATCCTCCAATGGCTGCGATCGAGCCTGTTCCGAAGAAGATGAATCCAACTTTGCCGCCCAGGTGGCCTGCATCGGTATTTATCTGTTGAGCGGAAAAAGGGATCATTAGTGCCACAAACTTCGAGACTGTTAGCATGGACCGAAAGGGTGCGTTCATCCATACCATATATGGGACTGTGAACTGCATAATGAGACCCCACACCGCGTTAGTGATGGTAACGAGGCCTTGAGTAGTACTTCGCAAGCGAGCTGTAGCAATTTCGGAAGCTAACACAAAACCTACGGCTCCAATGGAAAGCTGATATACGATTGCCCAAATATATATGAGGACAACAATACCCCAGCTTGTTTTTCCTGCGTTTGGGATGCAACCCAAAATACCGATTAATAAAAGTGCGAAGCACAGAAAAAACTGAGGATGCACTATCATCGCCCGTCGGCCGACAATTTCAGACAGTGGAAAGGCTACCATGCTGGAAAGCAACATGACCACATAAAGAACAACAGATGCATCGAAGTAATCTTTCACTCCAATCAATTCTAAGAAATACGTCGCGTAGCCGATGACGAAGGTGGCTCCGATCATCTGCTGCCCGCTAGCGGCAAAAACTGCAGTAAGGGTCCTCTTAAGATTCGTGCGATTAAAACATTCGGCTTCAGTTGACATATCAATGGCGAGGAACTTGTAGGAGCCTTCAGCGTGGCTACGGCGGGTGGAAATCTCTTTTTCATTTTCGGACTCCATGCGGCGAACTTCTGCTGTATAGAATGCCTCTGTTTTGAAGCCGTACACTGTCCGGAGAGATATCTGGGCCTCTCTGTTCCTTCCCTGTCGCACCAGCCAGTATGGAGACTCGGGAAAGAAGAACCAACCGGCTAGGAGAATAGCTGAAGAGCGAGCAAAAAGAAAAATAAAGTAAGAGAGCGATCTGCTTGAACAACATAGGAGAGAAATATGGGCCTTACCTGGAAAGAAATACATTGCCACTATCGGTAACCACCATTGCCTGCCACGGTCACTCAATGTTTCGATCAATATGAGAACGAATGCTCGAACTTACCATTTGCCACCTAAATGGCTGCTACCTCTAGCCACCACGGCTCTAAGAATAGGATTAGTAGCGAATTTCAATATGACGGGGGAATACCAAACCGACATTGCAAACTGTCCGAAAACAATGCTAGTATTGAAAAAACAGAGGAAGAAGCCCCGAAGTTCCGGTCGACAAGTTTCGCCAATCCAGAGTGGAGAAATGGTGAACATAATCCCAATCGCGATACCTAAGCCTGCATCAGTAACAGAAGGAGTCAATTCAACTTCATCGGCGCTCCCAGAGATACGAACCATTAACACCTCGACCGGCCAGATGTACCCGCCAATCAGTTGCTAGCTGCTGGAGAATGACACCCGCTGTGGAGATGAGGGATGCAGCCAAGATTCCTGGTTTACGCCCGAACCTCTCGAGTAGTGGAGCGAAAATAAAAGTGGCGACTATTTCGCATGCAGGGGCGATCGAGCTCCAGGCGGAAAGGTAGTGAGCAGGAAGCAGAAAAGAACCGTCAGGCTGCGGAAATCCAAATTGTCTTTGAAATTCTGGCAGAGCAGCCAGCTGACCTCCAGCCACAATGTCGAATCCTTGCATGACCACCCCGCTGGATATCCAAAGGCCTAGAGCAGCGCTTCTTGTTAATCGCGAGCACTAAAGGGATTGCAGGAGACTTACACCAAAAACAGAACCGCCTTTGCGAAACGAGCATTCGCCATCTACGGGATGGGTCAACCACTGAGTAGTCGACCCTTCTGCAAGTCAGTGATGCCATCCCCAGGGATGTTTGGGCGGTAGATAAGGAACTTGCCCATTGATCTCAATTTCAGCAGCGCTCTCCATTTCTTTTCTTGGAAAATTTCTCATGGATCGCCGGCGTTTACCAAGTCAGTGTCATGATTGAAAAGAGCTATCATGGTGATTCCTGCCTCCGTCTTATGTATTTGACAGGATCTGGGGAAATTGGGGAAGTGAGGTCGAATATCCGCGAGAGTGGGTGGGGTCCTTGCCAACGCGGAGACATGTTCGGATCGAGACCCGAAACTCCCCCGCGGAGTCCAGCCGCTCTCCGCGAGAAGGACTGGGTTGTTTCGTACCGTCCTTCACCGCCTCAGGAATAACCCTACCTGAGGAATAATTTCAACGGCTTACTGTACAGAATATTTTGAAGCTTTACAACACCACATAATAATTAAA
>LHCL01000075.1:0-61318 GCA_001305275.1 Talaromyces verruculosus
CTACAAGGATACAGATAGTGGTAGTAGCCTGCATATCGCTAGTGTAGCGAGGGGTCAGGGTAAATGAATTCATCCATCCATCCATCCATACTGTACTACTTCACCCCTATACGTTGATTCAGCTGGAAATGAAGTGCGGAGCAAAAAGTTTGGCATTGGCCCGACTAATCACCGCTCCTTCTTTGACTTCGGAAAAGGCGAGTTGGATATTGGGCGTGGTCCATGTAAGTTCATCTCCGACTTATAATATTATTATCTCGTGCTTACCCATTTACAACCTTTAGAGTCAACAGTCACAGAATTTGTGGCGGCTATTGCGCGGAGGGAAATTGCAGCTGCAAAGGCAGTTCTCCAGTACCCAGGTCTTTTCTATGGACCCCGACAATCCCAGCCTAGCCTCTCCAAAAAGCTCTCCGCGTTGGAAAATTATCTTCAGGTGGCGCTTCATGTTCTCCCAGAAAATAAAGCTACCCATGCCTCAGTTTTATGGCATGGCGATCTTCACTTGCAGAATATATCTGTCGACCCTGAAGACCCAGGCCGTATTGTGGGAATTATTGACTGGAGTCTGTCAGTACCTGTCCGCTTTTTATGCAGGTTGGGCGCCTAGCGTTTCTCGATTACAATGGCCTGGTTCCGGAAGATTTGGGGAAGGACCCTTTACCACCAAATTTTGACACCATGGGTCCAGATGAACAGCGGAAGGCAAAGGCACTTCATAGAGCACAGACGCTTTACAATCTCTATCTAGTTCGGCGTCCTCAGGTTAACGAAACGGTCTTTCAAGCAATACAGAGCCAGAACACTCTCCGGTATCAAGTTAGTGTGGTTCCAGGATTAGTCTTGATGGACTACGAGCCGCTCCTCAACGACTTGTTGAGAGATATCGAGAAAGAATGGGCACATATTATCGGCGCGAGAGGGATAGCAGCTCTCCTGGAATGCCATTTTCATTGCAGTTCTCGGATTATGAAATCCGGCAGCAGGAGCAGGATGGTGAGCTATGGGCCCAAGGTGTTGAACTCATGAATGCATTCGTTGACGACACTGGCTGTTTTAAACACTGGGATGGCAGGGTTAGCAGCGTATACTATGAAAAATCTAGGAGAGAGCTAGACGAGGGGGTGAAGACGTTCCTGGACCGTGAAGCCAGGAATGAAGAAGAACGTAGGGAGTGGCTTAAAGCATTGCCATTCGTGGATTGAATTGTGCGGCAAGGTGTTGGCGCCGGGCGTGTTAATAAGACCGTTATACTACGAGGAT
Source organism: Talaromyces verruculosus (assembly GCA_001305275.1). Classification (NCBI taxonomy): domain Eukaryota; kingdom Fungi; phylum Ascomycota; class Eurotiomycetes; order Eurotiales; family Trichocomaceae; genus Talaromyces; species Talaromyces verruculosus. Next base: position 1,264 of record LHCL01000075.1, read on the forward strand.
GTCCTGAAAAAGCAGGTTCTCAACACAGCGGAGATTATTGCCGAGGGAAGTGTGTCGAAGGAAGAAGCCCTCACGCAGATTGGTATCAGTCTGCGGTGCGAGTTTTTCGAGTATTGTTGAGGCGCCGCATGTTGGAGGAGACTGGCAATATTTGGCCTGGAGATGCGTAACTACCCTTACAATTTGGGTAATATAGCATCTCTCTTGATCGAAGACGTTGAAAACGTGGGAATGCGTACCGCTGGATGTCAAAAACGTATGCGGTAGGGTTAGTGCTGTTCCTTGTTCAAGGCTGCAAGCAGCAATAGCCCTAATTCGTAGATATGTAACTCAAGGAGTCAACTTTGCGTTTCGCGTTTGACTTGTTGTGTTCCATGATTCTCACCTTTGTAAGTGATAGGTAAATCATTTTACATACAACATCATAACCAGCTAAACAGAGTTCAGACCCCATCTGGGGTACCTTTGCAGATCGTTGATGCCTGGAGCTGAACGAGTCTACGACATTAATATATAGCTACGCCGTTCCAGATGTCTCAAGAAAACTGTATCTGTTCCTCTACCTCAACAATCCGAGAAATCGAGACACCGCAAGAAAAAAAAATGGCCCTCCCAAAATTCCTCGTCCTCTGCATAGACGACCGCGACATCCAAACCCTCCACTCAACTCTCTCCAAACACTGGCCCGCCCACACCCAATCCTTGAATCTGACCACCATCCACGAAAACCTGCGCAATTTGCCCAACGACACCAAATTCGACCTAATAGTCTCCCCCGCGAACTCCTACGGCATTCTAGACGGCGGCTTCGACGACGCCATATCCCGCACTTTCTGTCTACCGCAACACGACTATAGGGCGCTGACGAATGTTGCGCAGCAGAAGTTGTATGAGCAGTGGCATGGTTTTGCGCCTCCAGGGACGTGTACGTTGGTTAGTATGCCGAGGGAGTTGAGGGAGACGAATAGGTGGGGGTGTAAATTGGTTGCGCTGTGTCCGACGATGAGGACGCCTGATGATGCGCGTTGGGATAGGGAGGTTGTTTATGAGTGTGTGTGGAGTTTGATGTGTGAGGTTGATCGGTGGAATAGGAGAAACACCAGTTCGAGCTCGAATCTGGTAAATGGTGAAAGTAGAATTGATACGATACTGATTACGCCTCTGGCTACGGGGACGGGAGGGGTGAGTAGGGAGAAATGGGCGTTGCAGTTTGTGCTTGCCTTGAGGCATTTTGTGGATGCGCAGGAGCGGCCTGAGAGATGGAGTAGGTTGAGATGGGAAGATCTCAAAGAAGCCAAGGAGGTTGAGAGGTCGTGGCAGATGTGATTTTCTTTCATTTCTGAATCTAAAGTTACACGTCAAGACAAATTGTCCTCATCCTCCCTCTCGTAGATATCAGGAGGTTTCTCGTCAGGATCGTCTGGCCAAATGTCGTGATATAGTGCACGTGCCGGAACCCATTCCTCCTCCCAATTCCAGCATCCATCAGAGCTGCCATACATCGCGTTAGACTATCCTCACTTATGGAGCTTATACCTACCTCAAACTAAACGTATTCGGAGCCAGCCGGTACGCCCTCAACAACACACAAGTAACCACCAGATCATATGCTCGTCTGCCGGTCTTGCAGAAACCCACTGGCTCGCTTTCCTTCAAGATAAAGTCTTCGTATGCGTTTTCCTCGACGCCGTTGATACAGATCCCCTCATCGATGTCTACAGTTGGCGGGTTGGGGATGTCTATTCCTTCCTCGAAAGTCACACTGGCAGGACCGGAGAGGGGGATGGCTGGCACGGCGTCGATGATGGTGGATGTGTCTTGGATGAGTTGTGGCCAGGCGGTTTGCCATTCGGGGGCAGACCAGTCTTTGACTTTGTAGTAGTGTGTGTAGCTATGACAGTTGCGCGTCTTGTTAGTTCTCTGTCTCTAAAGACGAGGTGAGTCTTTGAGCTTACCCCATTGTCAGATCTCTACTTCGGCAACTTGATCGTGGACAATGGGGTATGGGCAGAGATCTGCGATGCAGAGATGGAAATCGATTCCATGTGGCATGGCACGCCACCGTGCCACTGACAATGTTTACTCCGGACTGATGAAGAAGAGGCAAGCTATAGCGTCATTAACAAAAGATTCAAGAAGCATGTGATCGCCGAAACGTTGTTCCGATGATCGACCGTTAATTCCGAGATCTGCACGTGATGAGCCCCAGTTTTTCCCTTCTTTGGTGTCTCCTTCGAGTCTTTCCTATCTCTCTTTCGACACTACGCCCACCAGCATCCCGAATACGGTTTATCCCGATATCTCTACTATGTAGAGTCTACACGATCTGTTGTCCGTACGGCGCACCCTCGGACGGGCTGTCAAAGACACAACGTCACTCTCTGGCAGAACCTGCTGGACCAGAAGACCCAGAAGATCCACAGGCCCATTCCGGAACGTCAGGGCTTCGCCAATTCGTTGACTCTGTTTGTCTGTCTTAACTCTCCTGGTTTCAAGAGGATGTTTCTATCCAGACTCAGAGAGGGATACTGAAAATATGCTACGATAGTCACTATTCACTAGTTACAAAGGGGATAGAACTATCTCCTGAGTCCTGACTATCGTTGACTATGTTGACTAGGGAAACTAGTCGGCGACGGACATAATAGGCGATTGGCCTGGAACCGTCCGAACTGAAAGCCAGAAATAAGAACTCTAATCTATCGAACGGGCATAGTTACTCTGTAGTATATTATATAACGTCTGGCGATGCAACCAGGGTTGGGTGCCAACCGAGCCCATCTCACCGCCATACTATGGAGTAGATGGCGTTACTTAGCAACGCCTTTTAAGTGTATCTGGTGTAGTTACTATAGTAGTCTAGCACCTTCTCCCAATGACTAGAGTTAGTCCAGTACGTAGTCCGTAGTGTCGGCCAGATTGCTCAGGCCAGGAACTAATTCCTACGTAGTAAACTCACTAAGTAAACGTCAGCCCCGCAGAACAACAGCGCATTGTACCGGGTCGCTGTGCTCCTCTCAACATGTGCTTGTCTGGAACGTGCCAGAGACCAGAACATTCAAGAATTTTATTCCAATTATAACTTCTCCCTCAGTACACGCACATACACATACACATACATGGCGGCAGGCAACTAGACTCGCTCGCATCTTCGATTTTCGGTCGCTTCCCGCGTTTTCCTTTCCCTTCGCTCTTTTAGGAACAGTACGTACCCCTCCAGTCCGCAAACGTTGTTTCTATCTACTGCTCTTCTTCCTTCTTCCTGAGTCAATGCACTCGAACAGGATACGTATTTGTTAAATCTTGCATCTTTTCCTTTCGCCTTGAATTTGTTTTTTATTCCATTTCTGTTATCCGTGTTGAGCGTTCATTGACTCATTCTGCTCGCAGCTCAAGCTTGTGAGTGGCTAGCTACAAGCTCTCTGTAGAGACACCACCACCATGGCCAACGAGCAAGGCGCTCCGGACAAAATTCCCCCCAATCAACCGAACCCCGTCATCCTCGGACCGGGCTTATCTGCCCTTGGCGAAGAAGCATACGTCGAGGCCTCAACCGCGACTCCAGCTGTAGTCTCAGCGGCCAATGCCGACGGTGCAGGAAACCCTCGAGAACCAAAGCAGGGCGAATCCGCAGCCTCATATTTCGCCGAGGTGCCCGGTACGGCGACCGCACTCAAGGATGCATACGCAAAATCGCCCATGAGCCCTGCCGATGCCGCAGAGGGCGTGACGTCGGGGCCTGAATTGCTGCGACGATTGAGTTTGATTGGCGACGCTCATCTTACTCCGGCGACTCCTGTGATCGATCCGCGGGCGGACCATCCAGGACTACAATTGACAGGGCGGATTATCAGTGCTTCGTTGTGTATACCGTACAAGGTAGCACATCAAGCGGGACAAGATTGGGTAAGAACGCTTAGTGAGGGGTTACATTTTACACAGAGTCATGGAAGCTAACGCTCGCAGGAATTGAGTCCTCGTGCAGGCACGTCGGCCTTGTTCGACTCATTCGCTCATCTCGCATCCGACCAATCCCCATGGAATCATACATTGGTAGCCTGGACAGGAGAAGTGGAGGAGATCGTCACAAAACGAGCTCCGTTACAACCAGTCAGCGCAAACGGTGTCAATACTGTGCCTACTGCGCCTCTTCCAGTGAACAAAGCCTCTGCGCCGGTTCCTGTGGATCTCTCGAATTCGCAAGCGCAGACTCCTGTTGAGGGCATCGTAGTCTCTTCTGCCGACAGAGAACGCTTGGAGAGGCAGTTGAAATCAAGCAAGTACGGAACGATCTTACCAATCTGGGCAACTGCCGAGTCAGACGAGCCTTCCGACGAGATTCTGTTGCAAGATCAGTCACGTTGGAGGAGATATGCCGAACGAGAGTTGTACCCACTTCTACACTACAAGCAAAACGGCCCATCAGACGGACGCTCAGAGCGAAAATGGTGGACAGATTATATGCGCCTGAACCGCTTATTTGCCGATCGCATTGCTAAGATATATCAAGCGGGAGATATTGTGTGGATTCATGACTATCATCTGTTCTTATTGCCAAATCTTTTGCGACAACGGATTCCGAATATCTTTATTGGATTCTTCCTTCATTCTCCATTTCCTAGCAGTGAATACATGCGCTGTCTAGCCAAGAGGAAAGAAGTGCTTACCGGAGTGCTTGGCGCGAACATGATCGGATTCCAGACATATTCATACTCCAGGCATTTCTCATCCTGTTGCACGCGCGTCCTCGGATTCGAGTCGAATTCTGCTGGTGTTGATGCTTATGGAGCACATGTTGCGGTGGATGTTTTTGCTACTGGAATCGATGCGCACAATGTACAAAAGGCGGCATTTGGTTCTTCAGATATCGAGCGGGTTGTTGCGAACATCAAGAAGCTGTATGCAGGCAAGAAGATCATTGTCGGCAGAGATCGATTGGACAGTGTCCGTGGTGTGGCGCAGAAACTGCAAGCCTTCGAAGCGTTTTTGGAAAAGTATCCTCACTGGCGCGATCAGGTTGTGCTGATTCAAGTTACGAGTCCGACCAGCATGGAGGAGCAGAAGGAAGACCCAGAGAACAAGATTGGCAGTCAAGTTTCGAGTCTTGTCTCTACGATCAACGGCCGGTTTGGATCGTTGAGCTTTACGCCTGTGCAGTACTACCCTCAATATATTTCTCAACTAGAATACTTCAGTCTCTTGCGCGTCGCAGATGTTGGTTTGATCACCAGTGTTCGGGACGGCATGAACACGACGAGTCTGGAATACGTGCTTTGCCAGCAGGGAAACCACGGCCCTCTTATCTTGTCTGAATTTTCCGGAACAGCCGCAATGCTTACCAGTGCAATTCATATTAACCCGTGGGACACGACCGGTGTGGCCGCAGCGATTGACCAGGCGCTCAGCATGAGCGAAGATGAGAAACTCAAACGACACGAGGTTGCTTACAAGCACGTCACATCCAACACAGTCTCGATGTGGTCGCAACATTACGTCAATCGTTTGCTCACGAATCTATCTTCCTTTGACCAATCAATCGCCACACCAGCTTTGGACCGCGCATCAGTATTGAAGCAGTACCGGAAAGCCAAGAAACGATTGTTTATGTTCGACTACGACGGAACCTTGACCCCGATTGTCAAGGATCCCCAGGCCGCCATCCCATCAGACCGCGTTTTACGGAATATCAAAAGTCTAGCCGCAGATCCGAGAAACGCAGTATGGATTATCAGTGGTCGAGACCAGGCATTCCTGGACGAATGGATGGGCCATATTCCCGAGCTCGGACTGAGCGCTGAACACGGATGTTTCATTCGCAAACCCAAGAGTGACGACTGGGAGAACCTCGCAGCACAATTCGACATGGCATGGCAAAAGGATGTCATGGACGTATTCCAGCACTATACAGAACGTACACAGGGGTCCTTTATCGAACGGAAACGAGTTGCTTTGACATGGCATTATCGTCGGGCTGATCCCGAATATGGACTTTTCCAGTCGAAAGAGTGTCGAAAACATCTTGAGAACACGGTGATGAAAAAGTACGATGTCGAGGTGATGGCTGGAAAAGCAAATCTCGAAGTGCGGCCTACTTTTGTCAATAAGGGGTTCATCGTGACGAGGTTATTGAACGAATATGGCCGGGGCCCTGGCGAAGCGCCAGAATTTATCTTTTGCAGTGGTGATGATTTTACCGATGAGGGTGCGTCTTTCCTCCCCGTCCTAGTATCTATCTTTTTCACTAACGAGATATCCAGATATGTTCCGCTCTCTCCGCAACTCAGACCTCCCCCAGGAACACATCTTCTCAGTCACAGTAGGCGCAAGCTCAAAACAGACACTGGCAAGCTGGCATCTCCTCGAACCAGCGGACGTAATAGCGACAATAGGCATGCTGAACGGGACGTCCTTGGGAGCTGAATACTCCTAGCAATCAACCACGCAAACCAAATCTAGCCTGTAGCTGGATTGGCGAAAGTTATTACTATTATTATATACGCAGTACACGGCCGAACGAGACCAGACACGAAACAAACCGACAGCTTTCTTAAAGACGAAAGAGAAACATAAAGACAGTATTCATGGAAAGCGAATTAATAATTACTTAGACTAAATCAAATACAACGTTATACACTTGTTTTTGTTTTTGAAAGTTAGATTTCATTTCTTTTCTTCCTCTCTGGTTTGCTTTCGCTGATGCATGTATGCATATACATGACTATGTTGATGTCTGGTTCAAACATTGAATGTTACATGGTATCAATTGATGGATTCCAAGGTTGTAGCTGAGATAGGTTAAGTCAGTCAGGAGGTGTTATCTATTAGATATTGGTGTTTTCCAAAGTAATGTTGAGCGAGTTGGGCCTTTTATGTACTGTTCCTGTTTTCTATCTTGCATTTTGTATGTATTTCTTGTTTTGGTGAGCACGGAATATCAATCAGCTACGACTTTGTTTATCTCTCTTTTCTTACTCAGGTAAAGACTCCACGTATGATGTTGGCCCAAGTGAATGCTTCGTATTAGAGGGCTTTTATCTCAAAAGAGAGAGTTTACTTACTCACGTCATTATGTCTACGTATTGAACTTTCGTTACACTCCGGCCGGTCACATCTTTCTTGCACATCGGCAGTCATTTACTCTATAGGTTATATCGATTCTCGAGAGTTCAATGTTTCTACTACCTATCTCATCTTTTGAGTAATACTCCTCCGGATAACAATCTGATGTCTTCCTCAAATCCCAACAACAACAACGTCGACATCCTCGACGAACTCGGCCTAAGCCCCCAACACCACCCAACACACCTACCAAAGCATCAACCACTTCATCGACATCCTCAACCAAGAAACAAACCTCTTCACAGCCGACAAACACACCGCCTCAAGAAGCCAATACTTCATCTTCCACAACGTCACCGAATCGATCTTCAATCGCGACTTCATCGATCCCATCGACAGCATCGTCACTTCGAATGCTATTTCCCTCGGCGAGGGATAATGATCGTCAAGATTGTGACAATGGCGCATGCGCATGCTTCGTCTACTTTTGGACTTTATCTCTCGAAACAACTTACCCGTATGAAAGAGGCATTGGATGATATCCTCATACCGTTTGGATCTGCGCACGTCATATCCCCCGAATCGGATCAAGAGGGCTGATAACAATTTTCTGCCGAGACGGGTTTATAAACGGAGGAGCATCAGGTGGCGGAGTCTATGTATGGAGGTTGGATATGCGGATTCGCCAATGAAGTTGGAGCGGAGCCAGGACGGATTGAAGGTCGTGAGGATGGTGTTATGGATACTGCTGGCCTGGAAGCTTGTATGGCTACGCTGGAGGAAGCAGAGCAGTTTGTGGCTACGGGCGTTGATGCGTTGGCGCCTGCGTTTGGGAATGTACATGGTGAATATGCGCCTGCTGGGCCACGGTTGGATCTCGAGGGGTGAGTTCTATCATCTTGTTTATCGTGATATTCATGCTAATGGAAATAAAAGATTCGCACAAATCCGATCAAACGTTAACGGACGAGTCCGGCTCGCATTGCACGGCACAAACGGATTCAAGCCTGATCTAATGAAGGAATGCATGAAAGCCGGCGTGTCAAACATCAATGTCAACCCATTAGTACTGGACGATGCTGCAAACATTTCTACGCCAGTGCTGGAGAAATGCCGCATACTCAATTGATTGCAGACAGGATTGAGAAGGTTGTTGATTTGACTGTGAGATGGATAGAGATTTGTGGCTCTGCTGGACAGGCACCAGCATATTGAGGGGGATATTCCGGTCGAGTCCAGAGAAGAGAGAAGAAGCCTTCTTCAGGGATTGATGGAAGGATTAGATGCACAAAATACCTCATATGATGTTGCTGGTCTCACGATATCTGTACGCGAGAATTTAGAATAGACAATATAGACGCTTGGAACTAAACAAATAACCCGGACTCCGGGAAACACAACACATACGCAAAGTGTACTACGAGGAGTTTCCGGGCTTGGTAATTTTGTGGATCTTCCTGATGTAGCACACGACGCATTGATGTTTCTCGTCTCGTGGGTATCCGTCTCTAAGGCATTCAACGGCCATGGGTAAGGCTTACTTAGTTACAAGCCTGGCATCATTCCTCCGTGCGCTGACTGAGGAGACGCCGATGATGGATCCGTCGTGTCCTTGCTTGACCATTTAGCGGCTGCGGTTTGACAGGAGTAGAATGTGCCTTCGACGTTGACATCGAGACTGTGAACGAGGAGACTCGGTTGAATTCTATCTCGTCAGCGTTTCTGTCGCTTCAGATTAAAGTGGTGGATATACTCTAGAAACTTCGCTTCCTTAACAACACCCGCCTTTGGAACAAAAATATCCAATTTTCCCCATTGCTTAACCGACCAGTGTCACACTCGTTTGGGATCAGTCACATCACCCGCAATCTCGCAGACTTCGCCAACCTTGTAACCGGTACCCTTGTGTTCTTGCTGAATCATCTCGACTTCTTCCAGTAGACTGTGGCGTAACGGTTCGTCCTTTCGAGTCCCAAGTGATTGATGGCTACATTGGCTCCCTGTCGGATGTATTCGAGTGCGATGGCTCGGTCAATGCCTGTGGTGCCGCCGGTTATGGCAGCGGTTTTGCCTTTGAGGAGTATTAAAGTCCCATGCCCTAGTATGCAAGCAGCTACTGTAAGTGTGGAGAACTATCTTGCCAACGACGCGAGGGTTTCTTAACCACCAACCAATTCGTTGCCAGAAGCATCTCGTTGCACATTAGTTTCTAATAATCTGGAGACCTGACTACACAGTCCGTATATGTATAGGAAAATAGTGCGTAGAATCGCAAGCTACGTGAGTACGTACTATGACATGACTTTGCTAAGATCCTAGTATTTCATGGCCTAGTCAGGTGATGCCCAAGCCCTAATTTTCCGTATTTGGTAAAATTGAAAATTCATTCTTGGTCTAAACTAGCCAATGGGGGAAATGTAGGCCGTGTATAAGCCTATGCAGAGGCCTTTCATACGGCCGTATTATACCCATTCACGAAAGCATATCCACAAAGAATATGAAGCTATTCCCAGATCCTGAAACACATATATCAAAGGGTTCCGGAGATTCTTTGAGCATTGTAGAATATACACTATTCCGACGGCTGGCGTACGAACGGTGAACTTTTCAAAGGCTTAGAGACACATAGACATAGTTTCCCACACAATTTTTCGAATCACAGACCATATATAGTCTGGGTCTGTATCCCAAAAGTGCTTAGTCCTCCTCCATACACGCATGCTTCTTTCGATACTGTACGTTGTTAGTATTTTAGACCTGACCGCTTCATTGCAGTATGTCCTACCGTGCCATCATCATCGATCTTAATAAGGGTCCATTCAGAATCCCCAAGCAAGCGCTCGGGGGTGGGCGAACATATTTCGTGTATGTGACTACCGCCGTATAACAATGGATCATCTTGACGCCTTTTTTTTACCACAAGTTTCACCCGCTTGGGACGATCCTTCTCTGACTGTTAAAAGACCTCTTACTGACTTGCCCTTATAGAATAATACAGCTTCCGCTCATACAAATCGACCATTTTTTGGGTTCTGATTGCCTTTTCATCTCCTAGAATGCCCAGCCAGTCGAGTGGCAAAATTGAAAATTTTCTCTCGAATTGACGTCCACAATGACGAGAGGAATCTGAGTTGCCGATGAGAGAAGGTCTGGTAACAGCGCTGTAAGGACATGGCAATGGCTCGAGCCTATAGTCGTCTGGTTGTAAGTTAGCGGATTGTGTTTAAAAAAAAAGGTTCATCATCTACGCGAACATCAAAGCAGCACAAATTGTTTAGATAGGCAGCGCGCCTATTTCATAACTTTATTTTGCTAGTAGCACTTCTCAATGCTTCTTCCTCCTCTAATACTGTTCAGAAGTCGAAAAAAACAAGCACAAACATAACCACTAGATCATAGTAGGGTCGCATTGGTCAAACAACACAGTGGCCTTCGTATTTACATGTACAAGAATTGCAAATTTGAAGATGGGCAATTGAAGTTAACGATAGCACGAAAAATTGAACCTAGTGAGGAGCAATAATAACCAATGTACGTATATGTATTTAAGGAAGCTTATGACAATTCCGTCTAGGGAAGAGGTACATGTTGAATCTCAACATTATCCCAATTCCCTATCCTCTTGTATTAGGGGGACTTTGGACTTTGCCTTTCATAACAAGAAATTTGAATTCCCAATCTGATCTGTAAATAAAGCTGTACGCTCTCTATGTGAGAGCTCATGCCATTTGGAGACGATGATATGTAGCATGGGTTAGCCGGGGAAAGGTAGTAATATCATGAAAAGCAATATCATGTGCTACTCCACAGAACGCATAATATAAACAGACTTCCGTATTCAAAGTAATAAAGATGACAACCTCGCCAGGTAAGGGTACTCACAATAACGAAGTGGCCGAAAAAAGCCATCTGATTCAACTGTTAAGCTAGGTGGGGGATAAATAATACCACACAGCCCTTCCCATTCTAGCTAACAACACGGAATACCTACCACAAGATTAGGGCCTATACAAAATAGAGATGACCCATCTAATAACAAGGAGAATTCACCACTTTCCAATGAAGTATCTCAGAATTAGGCGAAAAACTTGAAGCATTTCCAATAAATTCGAGTCTGCAGTTGTTAATCAAAGCAGGAAAGTTAATATTAACTGGGATTCCAGATACTCTCCCTCTATTTCTTTGCTATTGACAAGTAGTTCAGCGCAAGCAGCGTTGGATGTCGTTCCCGTCTTGTCAGCCTCAATGTTCTCTTCATCCGACTCCAGCTCTATTTCCTCACTACTGTCGTCATCATGTCCCATGGCCAGATGATAGGCCTTCACTCGTTTCGGACGCCCCAAAACTGGGGTTTTGATGCCAAATCCTGGTAAAGGCACACCTTGATGCTTGAGGTGCACTATTGAATACGACACTGCGAAGATTTCTTCTTTGTCTGAGGATAGTTCACGGTTGTGTTGTGCACTGGAGGACATCCGTGGCTTAGTATTGAAATCCAATAATCCCGGCACTGGTACATTTAACGAGGCCGACAGTGGTATATTTACTTCCAGGCTATTAGCGGTATTGGTCTTACTTTCTATGGTCCAGGTGGCGTGGACTGCAGTGAGAAAGCCAGTGACCAAGTATGCGCGATGCGATTTAGTGGTTTCCAAGAGCGCGCGAACGTCCTGGGCATAATGTATATTTTTCATGAGGATTTCGAAATATTGCTCTGGATTGGGAAGCGTATATTGCTTGACGAGTTCGCTTTCCAGTCGTCTAGTTTCCGACGAACCTCGCGTGATGTCGAAACCCAGGAATGAAGATAATTGGCCACTGATGCCCTTCTCACGGAAAATTTGAATAGTATCTTTTCTATTGTTTGATAGTACCGGTGGTGGAAGTATCCCCGGAATAATGTCGTTCGTGTTGTGAGAGGGTTGTCCAGGTGTGAGAGGACGACACGGCGCGTATTTTGAAAGCGGCTGCGATTTGAATTCAACCACTCGACACAAAAAATCGTCAATTTCCCTCACGTCGATTGTTTCATCGAGTATAAAAAATCTTCGGTGAGCCATTTTGAACCACACCCAGAATACCTTGCTGGCTTGAGCTCTACGGGATATCGGATATGGAGGTTGCAAGGGAAACAAACACTTGACCATGAATGCGATGGAACCGGCACGGGCTGGCGATGGCAGGCACTATTCTTGAAGTGGTTAGATCGATGCCACCAACGCATCAGCTATCATGGGGTCGTACAAGGGTGATTCGTTTTTTCTTTTTGTTTTGATCCTTACATGACTGCTATTAATGGAAGAGGACATAAGCTATTTTATTGGTGACCTCGCGCAGTCAAGCAGAGCATGTGTAGTTCAGCCACCACGAGTCACCTGTTATTGCGGTCAAACACGTTCACGACTAAGATCGCAGCGCCAGAGGAGTCGTCCACGCTCACTATGGGGAGGCAAGTACTGTACTGTAATGATTCTGTGGCTTCATACATAGTAGATATTGGGGTCGGATGGGGGGAAAGTCTTGACTATATGAGACATGATAAGCAGGCTGTGGAGGCGAGTGGCTGACTTTCTTGAGGCAGATGTACTAGGAGGTAGAAAGGACCCTGCAGAGTCCTCCCCTAGCTGGCAACCAGCATAATAAGGTAACATAGGCCAATCCTGGATTTTTGGTTGGCAGAACCGTTCACTACATAACAATTGGCTGCATCCTTGAGCCAAGTAAATTCCTTGTTATTCTAGCGCACGCCACAGCATTCTCACCCTAGTGTGATCATCACGTAAGGCAGCCACAATAAACCGTTCCATATAAATACCTTATCCAGGACTCTTCCTCTTCCGAAACGACCGGCGTGGTTTCAAAACTTTGCATTTTTGCGAGTTACACCTGGGTTCTATTCTCTACACCTGGGCGAAATATGGACTCCGCGATTCTGGTCATAGACATCAAAGCTGAACTATTATCATTGCCAGATGTAGTTGATGCTAAGCACCCCGCCCGCACTGAATGGGCACTTGATATTAGCGTGCCGGGGAAAACAAATGTATGCAAAATAACATTGAAGGATCCTGCTTTGGATGAACAATACAACCTTTGCCGCTGGTATCTCGAGGAATATGTCCAGAAAGTGCCTTATTCAGTGGACCTCGCCAACGACGCGAGAGCCTTTCTCGAGGAGTATCCAAAACGGCTGTGGCTGGAGTTGGGTCTAGAGGACGTTATTTCTGATTGCATAACGACAGAAAAAGAAAGGCCAAAGCTACTCACTCTTCGGATAAGTGAAAAAGAACCCAGTGGTGAACTGAGGAAGACTATTCACCAGCTCTTTTGGGAAACCCTCGAGTATTTAGACCCCATCACTACATGTGGATGGAGAGTTACCGTTGAGCGGCACCCGTTTTCAGTCTATAACTCCGAGGCCCTAAATGTGCAGATGCGATCATGGCCAGTGAAGGAGGTGAAAACCACCGTGGTCAATGTCCTCCTTGTCATTGCGAGGTCCACGTCGAGGGACGTTGGAAAATACAATGATGTCCACCCCTTCCTAGCTTGGGAAGCGCTTACCCTAGTTCAAAACGTGCTGAACATGAATGGCGACCACTTAAAGCTCCATATCGAAGTAGCTCGTCCGGGAACTTATACCTCATTTAAAGAACATTTGCGACGCGCACGGGAAGCTCATGGTCCTGGATACTTCCAAATAGTCCACTTTGATCTCCACGGTTCTATCAAGACTATCAAGACTATGGGTGGAAAGAAATACGGCTTTCTCTGTTTCAGCAAAAAAGATTCGACCGAAACTACCCCTGTCCTCGCGTCGAGCGTTGCTAGAGTCCTCAAGGAATATGAAATCTCGTTTGTCATTTTAAATGCTTGCGACTCAGCGAGAGCATACAGCGGCGATCTTGCAAATATTGCCAACGTTTTTCAGAGACAAGGCAGTGTGCGAAATGTGTTGGCCATGTCGTTCAAAATCTCCAGCGCTGCTGTGGAACTTTTCATGGTCACCTTTTATCAGTCATTCCTTGTTGAAAGACTGACATTTTCAGCTGCATCAAGAAAGGCACGACAGGTATTGAGAACAGACATGCTGCGTCCAGCAAGGTTTGGGGTGCAAAGAGAACTTTTGGACTCGTTTGTTCCTGTGACCTATGGGACTGGCGATAGTTGTGTTCTCATCGATAATATCCTTCACAAAGACTTGTCACAGCATGTTCCCTCGATTCGTTCTCTCCAGCCCCAAATATCAATCGATCCTCTGAAAGTCATAGGTCGAGACTTTGATATATTACGACTGGAGAAAGAGCTCTGTAGAAACCAGAACATTTACCTCCATGGACTTGCAGGAGTGGGCAAGTCTTCCTTCCTTCAATACGTTTCCGCGTTATGGCAGTGTACACACTTTGTTGATGCTGTAGTCAGTGTCGATATGGCTGCGGAAAACATACAATCTGCGGATGACTTTGCAAACACCATTTTGAACCAGCTGCTACAAAACTCTCCATCTGCAAAAAGGTCAAGCTTGTGGACTATCCCTTCCATACAACGACAATCATACAATTTTGACAAGGTCAAAGATATAATATGTGAAGTACTCGACACGTGCAAAGTTATTTTCATCATTGACGGTCTGGATATATTGTCTTCTCCTTTTCGATCTCCTTTCACTTCTGGCTCGGCCCGCATAGGCCCTTCACCCCAAGAAATTTTCACAATAATTAAGATGCTTGGTATAGCCGATGAATGTCAAACAGGAAGGCGCTTCATCCTAGTTGGTCGACGTCCTGATCATGAATGGTTGGGGAGCTTCCTAGGCTCGCAGACCAATCTGCACAGTTTTGAGCTTCAAAATCTTGAGCTACCAGACAGCATTGAGCTAGGTCAACAGATCCTTCGTGACGCGGGCGAAGATATTTCTATATGGGAATACGAGGACTTTGATTGGCTCGAGGCCATTATTGGTCTGTTACAGGGTGTTCCACTTGCCCTAAAGGAAATTCTTCCAATTCCAAAAAAGCTGTCAATACCTTGGCGGGAGTTCTACGACCGACTGCATAGTGGCCTATTCATGGGTCTAGAATATTTAAGGAAGGATTTCCCATACCATCTCCTTGCAGAGCTTGACTACATATCCACAGCATTTCCCCAAGACGTAATTGCGTTTCTCTTACTATTCAGCCTGTACTGGGGAGAGAGCCCTCCTCTACATACTTTTGAAAGGCTCTTTTTGGACTCCACATCGAATGAAGTGAACAATTATGGACGAGAAGAGCTTGAGCCGGAGAGATTTGTTCGATGGGCAGAACCCCTTCTAGGTTTTGCTGTGGATCGAGGATACCTGCGTGTGGACTTGAACTGCGATGTCGCCTGGATTCATCCGTTGTTCACCATTTACGGTCGTGCCTTTTTGCGGGACTTCAATCCAAATTTACAACATCCACAGGTACGAGAACTCATCTTGAGTTCAATCCAATCTACATTACTTGTATGGAACAAATCGCAAAAATTGTCAATAGATAATAATGGTCATGACTATTGCTTGAAGCCTACCAAGTACGGCGGCGACGCAAACGTACTTACTTCCATCAAGCTATGTCTTGAACTTTCATCCACCTTGGACGTCGCCCACTTGCCAATCTATTTTCTTAAGGCTTATATCAGTGACGGCTCGTGGCCGATTTACATGGCTGATAATTTTATGAAATTTCTGGACTTGTGCATAGGGAAATCATGCACAAACCCCAAATTTCGTACCTCTCTATTGAGTTTCTGCGGGGAAGCGCTGAGTTGCTTTTACGAAAATAAGCGGTTGGCTTTGTGGATGCGCAAACAAGGTGAGCAGATCAAACTTCTGTGTCACGGCATGCTTGAAGTCATGAACCGATACAGTGCCAATGATCGTGGCCCTGAGATCACAGTAACCCAGGTAATAGTACTACTAATACTAGGGGAATGTCAAGATGCGCTTGGAAGAAATATTGAAACTTCCAATTTGGCTGAATTAGTCACTATCACCAAGGAAGACATACTCAATCATCGACAAACATTTACGGAACAGATTGAAAAGATGGCGTTGGTAAATGATGCAAAGATATCGACTGATGATGAGTCCTCTGCAACTCTAAAAGACTTATCCGGGACAAAATCATTCAGACAGGACCTCGACATGTTGTTTACATCCCTTGAAGAAGCAGAATGGGACTCGGAGTCTGAGGACGATGCACAAGAGGAAAGCTGTAGTGTACACAGCGAGAATGAGAATGACCCAGCTAAGAAGCTCAGAGACATGTATGCCCTAGGTGCTGCACGGAGTGAGGTTGAAAATGCGTCGCGCAGAGGACCAATGGATGTAGAGTGTGATGTGCCGAAGAAAGGTACTCTGCCTGCGCCGATACTCCAAGCTCTTGAAGACGCGGCGGACACGGGCAACTGGATCGATGCATTCAATCACCACCACAAGCTCTTTCTCGATGCAATGGAAAATATCAATTTTGACGAAGCCGATCAACATATCAACGCTGTCCGCCACATCTGCAAGATGACCGGTAATCTCACCAAACTTGGCCCGATGTTGGACGCTTGTGAAGGAATACTGGACCAGCAGCGAGCCTATCTCCAGCTATCACTCAGCTTATTACCATCTGTGGAAGGAGGACACAGAGACGGTTCCATCAAAATACATAGGGAATTGATTCTTTCCCATGCTGATGCAACTCCTATGCACGCCTTCCTTGCAAAGACCTTCTTCAAAAGAATTGAAAGAGAGCAGGGCAGCGGTGCATATATTCCAGGGCTATCCCGTGAAAAGACACTTCGACTGATGAGAAGACACGCAAAACGCTTCCGCAACCGTGAGAATGTACTGGCTATGCAAGCTCAGCTAGAGACTGTACTTGAAACCATTATGTCACTCAAACACGCAATGGTAGAAAACGATTATACACTCTGCTTCAAACTACTCGATACCCTAGAGCAGATGCTTGAGAAAGACGATTACCTGTATGGTCTCTACGAGGGAGTCGATTGGATAAAGAGAATTCGCGAGGAATGTCAGAAAACTGCGTCCCTTTTTGATCGTATTTACGCCCATTTTGCAGCTGTCTTCGATGGTAACTTCAGTCGCGCCTATTTTCTTATCGATGAGATCTCAAACCTTGACCCAAGCGTCCTGCCAGTGAATTTGAAACTGGATGAAATTACCGCAATGTTACGGTCCTCGACTGAATTTGAGGCTCTTACGCGGAATATAGAAACTGCAAAGACTATGAATGACTTCGACGAGGTGAGAAGACTGAACACAGACTACATGAACAAATGGGCACAGGACGACATCGGCCATGTTGAAGAAGTAGAGAACTTTATTGTCGATAATCTGAACTGGCTGGTTCAGGAGTCAATGAATAACGAGCGGTGGCAAGAGAGCCTTGAGGTTTGTGATCAGGGCTTGAATTACTATGATTCATTAAACGAGGAGACGAGTTATAAACGCGGGATGTTACGAAATCTTCGAGAAAGCTGTGAAGTTGGGCTTATTAGCCAATCGCTAGCCGAAGCAGAAGCTGCGGAGGATCTGTCTACATGTCTTGAACTCCTCAGTCGCCTCGAAGGGCTATGGAGACGACAACGAGCAACGAAGGGCCAACCTAGACATATCTTCCACATTCTTGGCGATCAACTCATGAATTTCTTAAGATGTTGCTATGAGGATGGATGCATACCCTGCGCAAGATGGGCGCGTCGCAGAGAAATGACCCAAGTTTGTGCATTTGACATAGAGAGGACCCAGAGATCCGAAAAACGGGTGCAAGGTTACTCGAGAAAGACACATGATCGAAGGGTATTCGAAGCACCATTTGGGTGTGCACACCATTGTACCGGGGGCTACTGCTTCTACCGTTGACCTTGAAGAATTTACTATTGAACGGTGAGGAAGTTCTTCTGGCTTTCTGGATTCTTTCGGGGTTATTTCGTTTCTGCTAAGCTATTATTCATTTGTCGGTAAAGCACGATAGCGAACCCCCTAAAAGTAGCTACAGGCCAAGGGATGGAAAATTGCAGATATTTAAGCCATGGGAGTGAGTCACTTGGACGTCTTCTCACAGGTAGTTATGTAGCTGGAGAATTTATACAGTATGTATATAAGATCCAGAGGAGCTAATTCAGTCGAAGTAGGACTAGCCTCTCCTTCAGTCAAGGGGAAATGAGACTGACTGCTTCAGCAGGACGTACATTATTTAATAATTATTTTATTCTATAAGAAATTATAACACTACTTAGTAGAAATCAGGATATAGTTAGAGCATATCTTTATTATTAGCACTTAACAGCGGCTAGTACGCTATGACTTGATTTTATATTCTTAAGAGCTTCTAAACAGTGGGCATATAAGCATAACACCTCTAAAATCAGACACTGAGCTTGTGCCAATTGAGCCTATAGATTCAAACGATAAGGGGAATGACCAGAAGGTGATTTTAGAATGGAGATGGAGGGGCAAGAGGGCTCAGACTGAATTTTAAGCATCAACGCCAGGTTCTAGTGTTTTTGAATTACAATAGGAGTATTGCATTGGTTAGCATAGCAATCTACCATAATTATTTGATTATCGATACACCTCCCAGGATATCAACCCAGGCGCAGAAAACTTCCATTTATTGTAACTATTCGACCGCTGCGCACTTTCCAAAAGTCACATCTTGCACCTTCCTGCTAAACACAAGTCGTTGTCTCCTCCTCTTCTTCTTTCTTTTCTCCCATCCTCCATCCTCTGTACGGTGATCCAGTTATCCATCCTCGCCTCTACCCATCCATCATCATCTCATCAAATCAATAGAATTTTAGCCTGCATTCATACATATTACAACTTGAATTCCTCACACGGGGGTGAGTACAAACACGCATGGGCATTAACAAGAGATTGATAAACTCGGGTCTGGATCAATATAGTTCTTTAAGTGTGCATGCTTCAAAATTGGTACAGTACTAACGAGTCCGCAAAAGGATTTTAGAGCGTATAATACATGTTGATGTTATTCCCTTTTAGAACGAGCCAATTAGAATCCGATATTAAATAGGTTAGAAAGGGCTGCAAGTGCACTGATACACGTGCCCCCTGCTCGTACGACTTCTACGGTTCCTCTGATATATCGCGAACGGGAAGATAGACACGGCGCGAGAATGTACGCTTGAGCTTGGTAAAATGTCTATGGAAGATTTGGATTATCCGTATATCTCTGAAGGACCTTTCGTAATCAATATTGTATCTGTCATTATACAGAGGACGTGACTTTTCGCGTCCCAATTGCTCTAATGCACTCCGGCGCGGTGAGGCATAGTCTTCCATGACTTTAGATTTGAGTTGGGAGATTAATAAGTGGATAACTCAAGAGTCCCAGTCAACCTCAAGAGTCCCCAATCTCAATAGCAAAGCTCGCTACACCACCTGTCCCATTATTCACTATCACCGACCCGCCATACTTGAGAAGGTCATCCAACGAAGGCGCAGAAAATGGGGCACAACCATTGAGAACCTGGCCAAGAGCGGTGCTGCAAGCAGTGCTGTTGATCACAAACGCACTTCCCTCAACCAATGAGATGTTGAACGTCACATTCGCTTCTGTGGAGATATCTAATGCGTAATAGTAGATAGGGAGGGAGCAAACACTGTAATCTGCCAGCATATACCCACCGTGGTTTATATTGTCACAATTGACATTGTCAGCGTAAGTATCTATTTCTTTACAGAATGATGTAATCTCGCTCTGGATGGTTGGCTCTGGATAAGAAGAACCAGTTGTGGGGGAACATGTTAATGTTTGAGGTGTCGTAGATGACTTGCTGGTTGCTGACGAGGTAGTCTGCGCGCTTGAGGTGAATGTCGTACTAGCTTTCGACGAACTACTTGAGGTGGAGCTCGTGGTGGCTGAGCTTTGTGACCTGGTAGAAAAAAAAGCAGCCGATGTGGAGGTGGATTTTGTTGACACCGCGATAGAGCTGGTCGTAGACCGTTGCGTGCCAGTAGACGATGATGCTACGGTGGTGGCAGTTGAAGCCGGTGTGGTAGTCGTCATCACACCCGATGATGAGCTTGAAACCACCGATGTGCTCGACGCTGACCAAGTGATGTATGGATCGGTAGTATCAGCCGAAGCCTCCGAGAAGACTGACTGCTGCAACTCATACCAAGCAGTTGCCGAAGTATCGAACTCGTTGTATGCATCGCCAACTGGTGTAGCCGAAATCACTTGGTTGCCCGTTGTCGTTGTTACGGAAGCGCTGATCGACACCGAGCAACCTGTCACTGTCGAGCATGAAAGGGTAAATGTAGATGTAGACGCAGTGGTCGCACCTGCGGGCGTAAATACCGAGTATGAGGTGTCGCATGCACTGGTCGTCTGCGTGGAACACGAGCTACTAGAACTGGTGGATGTGGTCTGACTAGTAGATGTTTGACTGCCAGATTTGGTCTCTGTTGGCTTAGGGTCATCATCTGAAGGAGGACCCGGGCTAGGACCCCCTGCAGCAGGAGTGCTGCCACCTCGGTAACCGGAGGCTCCCAGCCACAGCAAAGACCCCATGAGCTGCTACTGCCGCTCGAAGAAGAACAAAACAAAGGAACAATACAAGAAGAGCCCGTGTTGCACAGTGGACCTGTACACATCCAGGCCCCGGTGGGTTTAATGCCTCCCGAGCTTGTATAAGTGGAAATGTATGTGACGGGAGAAGTGGTTCCTGATTTGGAAACATTGATAACTGTAATTGGCACCACCGTTGTCGACGACGATTGTGTTATTGTACCCAATGTTGCGCTGCTCTGGCCTGTGGAAACAATAGTGGATGAAGGATTTGTGGGAGATAAACCTATTGGAGTTGTTTTTGGAACACCTGTGGAAGTTGAACTGGTGGAACTTAGGCTTGAAGTTGAGGTCGGTCCTCCACTTGTTGTGCCTCGAGACGTGGAAGATATGCTTCCACTCGAGTTAGATTCTGTTGCACTACTCTTCCCAGTAGAAATGACAGCGGATGAAGAGCTTGCATGAGATGAAGCCTTTGAAGTTGTTGACCTAAGAGCTGTGGAGGTTGGGTTGGTTGAAACTGAGGTTGAAGGAGCTATCCCAACCGAAGTTTGTCCCGTACCCGGTGTACTTTGAGAAGACACGCTGTCACTCGGGGTAGGTGCCATTCCGCTGCTCCGGCCCGTAGAAACGGCGGCAGACGAAGGATTTGTAGGGGATGAAGTCTTTGAAGTTGTTGATCTAATCGCAGTAGAAGCTGAACTGGTTGTACTCTGACCCGAAGATGAAGGGTTTCTATGTGATGATGAACCTTTTGACGTCGTTGTTCGAACGGCTGAGGAACTCAGGCTAGTTACAGCTGAGCTCGAAATCACTGCACTGGTCGAACTTGACGAGCGATGTGTAGTCCGAAGTGTTGATGGGGGCCTAGACGGCACTGAAGCCGTTTGACTGCGGCTCACAACTCCTGTACTAGCCTGCGATATAGCCGTTGATGTCAAGACAAGAAAGTTGGGAAGCGTGGAGTGGTCGATAACAAGATCTGAACTACCTAGTGAGACAATATCTGTTCCAATTGTGTATTCCTTCCCTCCGGAAACTGTAACGGGAGCTGACGAGGGAACAGAGACAATAAAACCAGTCGCATTAGACGCACTCAAAGTGACAATCTCTTCGTCTATCGTCACAGTGAAATCCTGATCAGCAGCTCTATGTCCAATTAATGCCCCTTCCTTAGCCTTAGCATCATCTCGCTTCGACGACGTCCCGGGGAGTACGTTGACTGATCCATCGCTCATTGGCCGTTGGGCGACTGTGCCACTGTTTGGTGAAATCATTCTAGCAGCAAGTCCAAAGAAAGCGTAGCTATCGGCATTGGTAATGCTTTTGATGCCACTCATCTTCACGCAGTTCTTCCAGCCGTACGAATTCTTGGCTTCGCTATCTTCAGTAGCGGCATTGGGGATGGCATGTGTCATCTCGTGAAGCAATGTGGCATCAAAAGTGTATTTTACATCCATGGCTGTCCGAAATGGGTCGTCTAACCAGCTGCTAAGTTTCCTCACTCCTCGGGCAAGACTGCGTCCCTGATTCTTGAGGTTCTGGACCTTGTTGTTTTGTACCGTCTTCAAAAAGCCAGGACACAACTGAATCTCAGAAGCTCGGTTCACACCAAGGGAGGCAAATTCAAAGGTCCATGCCTAAGCAGGTATCAGTGGCAGCCTTCATTGTGCTTGTAGTTGTTGAGTCCTAGGATAACTTACCTCCACAGAAGTTGTGCTTAGCTTACTAGTGCTTTTGCAGTCGGAGTAAAGAGAATTCATCGGCCACGATATACCAATATTAGTGTCGCAAACATAACCCTTTTGTTGATTTCCATCGCAGACTATAATCACAGAACACTACTAGCGAGTCGGGACTCAGCGATCTGTAGTTGGAGGGAGTCGATTGTGGCTGCCCCTGATTGTTGTTGTACTTCAGGACGGCCGAGAATGTGCTTGAGACTTTGCCCCAGTTGATGGAACTTTTATCGATATTACCATTCGTCAGGGCTTCCGAGAATAGATAAGAGACGAGGTCCTTTTGTGCGTCCCAGACAGCACCACTGCCAGAAGTCGAGAGTTGAGTCAGAGTATCAGACCCGGCTTGGGCCATGTCGAAAGCACTCCAAACGGTACTAAAAACCTTCATTGTTGGTTTGAAGCCAAACCACCTCAATTCTTGACAAAGGATGTCGTATATGAAATATAGTGATCATTTAAGGTTGTACGAAATTGCAGCGAATTCATAAAAGGCTCACAAAGGATGAGAAACAAGTTCTGCAGGCGAGTGAATACCATTGGTCTGAAGCAGCTAGAGAGAGCCACGCCTTTAAAAGCAGCTCCCAACACTATGCAACGGCCAACTAAATCTTAATTGGGCTATGTTCTTGTTTCAAACCCCGGTTTAAACAATCAGCAAGATTCAGCACCAGACAGGGGTTGCATGTCATCAACTCAAGATGAAGCCCATGAATACGAAATGCCCAAGGATGTCACGGTCCCACCGCAGTGGGTACGACTCCTGGAGGATAATGATATACGGCGCTTGCAGAGGATATACTATGTACAGCGCCCAGATTGACACTCGGAGCATATACAGCAGCCCTAGAGCATATAATAGCTCTGGGGGTTATATTAGGCAATTATTGGCCCGCTCAAGCCCCTGGAAGCTTAGCACGATTATTGGTGTATATCTTTAGCAATATATTAGTTAGCGCCCACGCTAGGTAATAGTTATCCCCGAGAGCCTGGTAGGGCTCTCAGGGGCCTAAGCGCCCTGGAGCCTATCTATAGTAGGGGCTCCTCACCCCTGTAATTAGCCTTAGAAATCTAGTGATGCTAGTTCCTTTGTTTCGTAAGAGCCTCCTAAGTAACGAGTACTCTTGGTATATTGGTCCCGAAAAAAAGATATCGTATTTATAATAGAATGTTTCCTTTATCATCGTCCAGTGGCACAATAGGCGCACTGATCAATCGGAAATGGTATCTCTCTTCCTCCGCTGCTTCAATACACTCCTCCTCCGACCATGGAAGATATACATCGAACTTTTCTTTCGGCTTGATACAGGTAAGCGATCCTAGTAGCGGCACCCACCGATATTTCGGATGCGCCCCAAGCCCAATGTCAACAGCGCCGCTCAAGTGCATTATCAATTCGTGCAAGCCGGTAAATGTCGCAAGCACGCTACAGACATGGCGCCAAGTATCCAGATCATAAGGGGGAGGGCTGGCTGCAGTGGCATATCTGAAGTCCCACGCAAGGCTCACGGATCGGATCTGGTTTAATCGCTGCGGTAGTACAGAACGCTGCAGGTACAAGATTGTGTCCAAGTGGTTGATGTCAAAAGTGTTCTCTTCATAGAGTATGGATATAGCTTCTGTGTACACTATTCGGCAGGTCTGCAATAGAGGCAACAGATTGGCGGGTCTTGGTCCATGACTGCTACGAGGTTGCAGATAAAACCCAGGTGTCGTACCCAGATATATCCTCCCGGTTGTCGAACCCCAACAGCCATGTAGCCTGGTGTTTAGTCCCGAGGCACATTCCTGCTTAGCGCAAGGAATCGCCAAAAGCCTTTTCGGAGCACGGGCAATGTGAAGTAATTCCCCACCTAAAGCTTCAGCCCAGATCAAGCGCCTGATTTCCATGGGTAATCGTGAAAATAGCGCTGACTGGCGTTGATCGAATGTTTGCTGCTGCTGCTTGTGCTGAAAGGGATTCCATGAGCGACTTGTTTTGGCGGGAATTGGATAGGTGAGCGCTCGTGGACGGTGGACCGGTAGGCGTCGCGGCTGGTTCTGCCTGCGTTCTTTCTGCGTTTGCTTGAAGTCTTCGGCATTCCCACAGTTCCGCATCTTAGCCTTCAGTTGTGTGTAGTAACGTGTTATGGGAGTTACAGCAATAGATCCGTCTTAACCAGTGGGAGAATTTGTTCTCTATGGAGGGGAGCATGGTGTTTAGCGGTCTCAAGCGCCCACACTAGTCATGCAGGGCTTTGTGTAACAATGACCGGATATCCTGGAAAATCCAGAAAATAGAAAAAAAGTGCAGGGTTGTTGTTTCAAGTCGAAACATCGATGGGGGGCCTGAAAAACGAGGTTGCTTTGGCCCCAACCTGGCGGCTGATCAAAGGAGGAGATGACGTCAGAGCCAGCCCGAGTCAGATTTCAGGGTCCTAAGGGCAGGGATGATTCAGTACGCTACCCTAAGACAGTTGACTCACTTTATTAATTTACCTGATCCTGCCTAGTCGTTGAGTCGTTGGAATACATTTCACTATAAGTAGATTGGTGGAAACACCCTATCCCAGAGAGTGTGCTACCTGGTTTAGGAGGCAAGCTTTCTGCCCTCGGTAGAAGGATTTTTTATCACATCAAAATGAAAATGCTTCTTGATTAGTGCTTTTTAATTTGGCTAGTATCTATTTAATACCCAGGTATAGGTCCATGTAAGATTGGACTTGGCCTCCAGGAGGGCTCGGTTGTCTTTCATTGCCTCAAGTAAGAAGTATTTCCAATAATCAAAACTTAACATATCCCTTCCCCTTGACAAATGTCTGTTTCCACTCCCTCTGATTCTTGTCACTTGCCAACTCAAAGAAGTGATCAGCATGCGCCGCTCCATCAATCTTGTTGTAAGCAGGTTGACCAGTACTTGTTCGTTCATCCACGTAGTAAAACCTATCACAACAAATCAAACCACGTCCAACTATACTGCCAAGTCTGTAGAATGTGACGAAGGAAGTACTAACGTATACCCCTTCTCCCTATACGCCCCCGACGTCGCCGCCGCCTTTATCAAATGCGCAGACGCAGACTTCCCAGCACCCGCCGGCGCCATTCCCTGTATGACGATTTCATCTAATGCGTTGCCGGTAAACAAGAAAGATTTCGGCGAGGAGCTGCTAGGCAAGTTCTCGAAGCCGTTGATCGCCTCACGGGCAGCGGCAAAGGCGCTGGTGGTGATTACGTTGAGGGTTTCTTGGTAGGCTTCCGGTGTGATTGAGAAGGGGTCTGGTCCGCGGACATTATGGCTAGCTTTAAGGTCATAAATAGGTTAAATGTTAACATTGAATCCAGCCCTCGGGTTCGTTCCAGTCGTGGATGCACACGTGGGGTTGAGGATAGTACAAACCATTGTATATAACCACGTTCGGAACCTCCAACGAAGCCTGGACCTGCTCAAACAGAGTCTTCACATTGGTCGGGTTTGTCAAGTCTACTCGAAAGTGAAAGAGGCCATCCTTTGAATCCTGGTCGCTGGCGTCTGACGACGCCGTACGGCTTGCGAGTGCCACTCTATAACCGTTGGCAGTGAATTTACGGCCGACAGCTTGGCCGATATTAGCTCCTGCACCGAGGACGAGGGCTATTGGTGACGACATTCTTGATCGCTGTATGATACTGTAGAAAGATATTCGATGGACTTAACTAGGCAATTACTAGAGGAGGATAGGTCGAATCTTAGTTATTCGCAGAGGGCTCCTGCCACAATTTATAACCCCTAGTCTATGCTGAAGTTATATTTTGAAGCTATCGAATACGGTATTGATGCTGACAAACTCACCCTTATTCTAATCGCTGACAATTATGCACACTTTGTAATCACATCCTCTTCTAGTCTTACATGTGTAGCAGACAAAACAAACAATTAGAGCTACGCTATTCCTTCCTAATCGGGTTGTAGGATGATGATAATTGGTTCGATCTGTTTAACTTGTTTGCATTTGTTTGCACTGTTTGACAAACTAGCCAAATCTTAGAAATGCACGTTAAAGCGGCCATGTTGCTATTGTGTGCTTTAAGCAACATTGACGACTGCCCCAGGAGATGATTGTTTTGTTGTGATACTTGGGTTCTCTTGACCTTGATCAACACAATAATCAGTTCAATAGAACAACACGTCATGATCCGAGTATAACGCACCGCCACATGAGGCTGAAACATTCCGAACCCTACCGGTCCGAGCTTTCCATGATCTACCCTTGTTTCACCTTCTGTTCTTTAACATACCTCAAAAACAATCAATTGATACTTGTATACAAATGACGAACAAAAGAACATGCCTAGTAACACCTCAACCGGAAACACCAGCAAAATAAGTCTCACGAACTGGCTAAAACCGAAGAAATCGCGCCAAAAGCTCCGCAAGCGCGGCGCCGCAGATGGACCAGGACCTTTGACGTCTGCTAGTTCGACAACGTTGGCCAGTATCAAAACTACCACTACACAATACTCATACGCCAAAGCCACCTATGGCAATGACAATGGCAATGATGATGATGTCCCACCATTACCGCCAATTGCGCCCCTCCAAGCCCATAGGGCGAAATATCGAGCTCGTAATGCGGGTCTCGATACGCAATTGGGCGAGAATATAGATTATACAACTCTGTTGCACTCGATGAGTCTGCAGGAAGGATTCGAGTCGGATGAATCTTTTTACTACCTTGCCGATGAGAATCGGCCTCGAGGCGAGACGGCGATAGCAAGTTTGTCGGCGCCAATATGGTGCCGTATTGCAGATTTATTGGACGCAAAGACGGCGGTTTGTCTTGCATTAGCAAACAAGACGTTATATACCCGACTAGGCCCGCGACGATATCTAGACACACTCAATCATGGGCCGGAAACAAGGCAACAGAAACTCGAGTTTTTGACCCTCCTGGACCGATACTTGCCATATCACCTCCTCTGCATCCCCTGCGCAACATACCATCGACGCATCAGGATCGGCCGTGAGAAAATCCAGCCCACGCACGCACAGGTACTGAATCCGGTATTTAACTGTCCCCAAGAACGCAACTCCATCAATCCACCAGCTCGACACCGCATCACCCACGGACGCAGTATACCATTCACATTCGTGCAACTAACCACTCGCGCACATCGCTTCGACTCTTTAAGATACGGCATCAATCCCGAATCCCTGGGTCGACGATGGCGATACTCTGAGCCCGGTGGCGCGGGGACATGGAGCGTCTCAACGCGGTACTACATTCACGAAAACCGCCTGCTTATGCGCGTTATAAGTCAATGTTTTGCTTCACCGGGCCTCCCACCAACAGGCAAACGATTACTCCTCTACTCGCGCGAGGATTACTGGCCCTTTTTCTCTGTATGCCCCCACTGGCGCGACGGGGAGTTGATGGACGTCTGTAAATGTGCACTCGACCACATCCCCGTCCCACGCAACACGGCCGGATTGCAGGGCGTAGAGCACAAATTCAAAGACGCCATTCACGGACGCGGAAGATTTGATCCGTACGCCATTCCGAGTCAGTGCGGGAAATGTCAGCCTATGAGGCGGTGTCCGCGCTGTCCGACTGAGTATCTTATCGAAGTTAAATTATCAGAAGACACCACCCCAGATCCCAACCCGCCTTTCGGACCTAATAGCAGTACGAGTAAAGGGGTAAAATTCAGACACGCCATCGTCGTCACACGCTGGAGCGATCTGGGCGATGGATCAACGCCCTCTTCATCGCCGGAATGGGCTGCTTGTAATGGTCAGACTGATCTCGAGCAATACGATTCCTTTGAGAGGCTAGGGAGAAGAGGGATATCTGGGATTTTTGAGTCGGCGTTTACGCATGATACGATTCCGGGGAGGAGGATTGTTTCTATGAATCCTGATAACAAAACAGGTGGGGAGAAGAGGAATGATTGGTATTGATTAATATTCTTACGTTAGAAGATAAGAGTATTCTTAGGTTACAAGGATCATAATAAGTGTGAGTAAAGTGATTAACTAGATCATAGCTTACATAACACGCAAATAACGAGCAAGTAGGAAAGAATGAATGAAACGCCCAGATGGACCTGGCAAGCCATTATTGAGAGAAACAAACAATTTCAGGGTCATAAGTTAGATGAATAAGCTGGCTACTGCTTTCCGTTGATGGATTCCTGGTCGCTAGCATCGAGAATGTCATACTCCTCATCAGTGAAGAATCCGTCGTCGCTGTCCTCAAGAGCCAAGCTCTCCATATCCTCAGGAAGAGCCTGGTCATCGACAGTGGTAACAGAAGGAGCAGTGTAGGATGGTGCGGGGTTTTGGGCAAGTGTGTGGGTGCTAGACACTGGGGACTCCTTCTCGAGCTTGGGGAAGACCATGTTGCTGCCGAGCATTTCAGCCTCAGTCTCAACCTCGGCCTCGTCAACCTCAGGTGCGCGATCGGACTCGACTACGACCTCGACCTCCTTCTCGGCCTCCTTCTCAACTGGCTCAACGGCTGCAACAGGCGCATCGATAACCTTGACGTCACACCACAGCTTGTGGCCGAAAGGAGTTCCGTTGGGGTGCTTCAAGCGCCAGTAAGAGATACAAGTACCGGTACGCTGAGGAGTCTTCAAAGTGACGGTAAAGTCAGCCGACTCTGAAGGTGCAACTGGGTGGGTCAACTCGTTGCTCGACATGGCTACGGCAAGAGCCACAACGCTGGAAGGATGTTCGGTGTTGATATTGAACATGGCATCACCACCAACGTAGCGAACGCTAGTGCCTACTGGCCATGTTGTAGGACCAGGGTTGTACAGCGTCCAAGTCTGCTGGAAAACTTGGGATGGGGCCATGGCGGTTCCATCGGAAACGGTATCCTTCATAAAGTAGGCACTATAGTCGTCGGTAAAGTCAACCGATGATCGACGAGGAGTAGCGGGTGACTCGGGTATCTCGACTGTCTCGGCAGCAGGCTCTTCTTGAACGGTCTTCTCGACTGCCTCGGGCACTACGGGTACCTTTTCCACAACGGATGGCGCCTCGACAACGGAGTTGTTGGACGATGGGACATTGGCAAAACTACGCACAGCTGGAGGAGTGCGGTCACCCATGACCATGGTCTGACTACCGAAGCCATCGTCACCCAGCGTGTTGACAGTAACGTTGCGTACTGCAGTGCGGAACTTAATCAAAGGATGGGTCTGGTTGTGAGTGTTGGTAGGCAATGCTTCACAAGCAGCGCAAAAGTCGGTGTCGTGGCAGACAGCACATTTGTAGCGAATACCAGTGATGTACGAAGCGGATGACTTGCTGCGGCACAAGGGACCATCACAGTAGATGCCGTAGTGAACATCCTGAGAGAATGAGGATTCAGAGATCGGTCCGTAGATGGGGACAAATCGGTGTTGAGGGTGGGACTGATCGGCGGTCTTGACGCAAGACCAGCAGTAATCCCAGTCAGGGCAGCTAAGGCACTTGTGTCGAACTCCAACGATGCGCTATTAAAGTTAGATAAAGATCTTGCAGGGCTGAAAATTGGTGCTTACATTTTCACATCCATCACAGATTGCCGCATGATGGTAGTGGCGACCTGGACGGCAACGGGAGAGAACTAAATTCTTCAAACCGAGCTGGTTCTCTTTAATAATGGAGAAAGCATGGGCGGGGTTGTGTCCATGGACGTTCTTCAACAGGCAGCCAATGCACAAGTCGTAGTCTTCGCAGTTGTCACAGTGTACCATTGTGCTCTCGGAGAATTCTCTAAAGCATGCATTGCAAGTACGCTCATTTGCAACTTCCTTTTGTTTCTCCTGAACCTCAGGCTCAGGAACAGTCTCCTTTTCTTCAACCTTTGGCTCTTCCTTGACCGGAGCAGGCTTCTCGGTCGACTCCGAAGAATCAAGACGCTTGGGTGCGATCGTAGTAACGCTGTTGACGATGACACCATCCTGCACCGAACGCTTCAACAACCAGTGGTCCTCACCAGGGCAGGATACACCGGCGTCAACGCAGTTAAGGCACAAGTCGTAGTCACCGTCGTCACAGATGCTGCAGTGGTAGTGCTCGCTGGGGATGCTACCACCGCAGTTATTGCAGTCGATGCAGAATGCGCTGCCGTGGTGGTTGTTGTTGGCGAATCGGAGAGGGAAGGCCTGCTGCTTCTCATCATGGACGGAAGATACGGGTGAGAAGGCCCGAGACCGGGAAGTAAGTGGTGACGTCATATTCTTTGACTGAGAACTGGTCTGAGAGGAAGGGCTAAGGACAGTCTCCAAGTAGCGGAAGCGTTGGTGAGATTGTTCCTGGATACGAGGTTCCTCGGTAGGAGCGGTGACGACTGGCGTGTCTGTCGACTCTTGGGGCTTAGTGGTAGCCTTGATGCGGAGTTTGAGTTTGGCCTTGGCAGCACGGTACAGCTGCTTGTAGACAGCAGGGTTTTCGCTGTCCAAGACGATGTAGTTGGCGAGGCTGTCGGAATACCGTTCAAGGACTAGGGAGTCAGTGGGTGCGACTGCCAACAGATAGCGGACCTGCCGATGATAAGGTTAGCAGGCCACGAACGATAAAGCGATATCGGTCGACAGTGCGAGATTCGGAAAAGAGCAGTAACAGGCAGCAACAATCAAAATGAGAGAAACTTGATGTCAATTTTAGATATCAACACATTGATACATATCAGGAGATGGATGAAACAAGTCCGTGTCGGATGTTGCTGATAACGGAAGTACGGCATACTACAGCTTCCGAGATAGGCCAAGTAGGCTGAAGTAGCACGCAAGCATCAAACAACGGAAAGCGATTCACATGGGTTTGACTGCAAAATGTAGGTAAGCTAAAAAAAACATACCTTTTGAGGGAAAACGCGAGCACCCAAGTCTCGCAGAGGAATCTTGAAGCGACGGTTAACCGAGTCATTGTGCAGGATCTTGATAGTGATCAAGGTGTCTGGACCGACGGCCGGTGCTGGGGGAGATGGACCAGACATAGCGGTCGATAAAATGGCAGAGGGTTTCGATAAGGGCACCAGGTCACTCATGTCGATGTACTCTGATCTGAATTTATGATGGTCGATAGATGATTTAGTGGTGGTTTTTTGGTTTGGCACTGCTAATGCTCAACCAAGCTTAGGCTAACGGGGGAATAGGCTGGAGGCCGGAAAATTTTGGATCGATGAATGACGACAGAGGATTTTGATGATGGAAATTAAATGACAGATAACGTCTGCATCAAAATCGATGAACGATGATGATGGAGAGATAGTATTGTGTGGAGGTGATGATGAGTACAGGAGTACGAAGGAGAGAGGAGAGAGGAGAGTAAAGAGAGAGGGAGAGTTGGAGAAGGGAATGATTATTTGTAGGCGGGAATGAGGGGAGCCTCTCACAAGGAAGGCGCAGGGGGCACCCGCTAAGAGACTACACAGTAAGAGACTCAAAGTACGTACTGTAAGAGGGGTATTTTATTAGCGCTCCTACTCGCTGGACTCGCAGTCTAGCTCTCGGTTCTATGCCTATCCCTGCTAAGCTCTGTTGAATCGCTATTAAATACGGAGTAAAGGCGGGGAGAGCTCTAACATACGTCAACTCCTACTATGTACGTATGCAACGTCCGCGCACACGCATGAGGCCTCTCACTGGCATTGATCACTAAGTTAACTTACTGCGAACCTCCGCTTACATAAAGAGGGACACCACCATCGGCATCGCGGCCATTCTCACCGACTTGGAGTATGACGACATGACTGTACAGATACTACATAGTATACACTACGTACTATTACTACGTACTTTATC
Organism: Talaromyces verruculosus; assembly: GCA_001305275.1. Taxonomy (NCBI): domain Eukaryota; kingdom Fungi; phylum Ascomycota; class Eurotiomycetes; order Eurotiales; family Trichocomaceae; genus Talaromyces; species Talaromyces verruculosus. The sequence goes on from LHCL01000075.1 coordinate 33,392, forward strand.
GTTTACACATATTAGGTATATACGTACTATGTTTCAGCTATTCTTATTTCCAACATCGAGGCAAATACACGCGATAGTCAGAGCCCAGACACAGCAATAATAACCGGCAATACGTACTTCGTTTTAGACTACAGTCTCGTGATGCTCGGACGCCAAACGAGTCAGTCAACTCCCGCCGGTACGGTTAGTTATGTACGTATGTATCGCCGTGTCTTGGCGGGTTGGCACTGGTCACATGCATATCGTTAGGTTAGATCCTGCTATGCCAGTCAGATCGAAGTATTTAAAGTTGATACTTGTGTTATTTTGACTAGTTAGATCGAATGCCAATATTTAAATAATTTGTTGCTTTTTTTTTCCTGTCTATTTCTGATCACACTCGGCATTCCGGAAAAGGAAATACGGCCTTCTCCCAACGAACATTTCTGTCGTGATCTACTATAGTATAAATGCAACGGTACATCCATGCAATGCATCTTGAACCCTGAGCCCTCCATACGTCTAGGGTTAAGGGTAAAGGTGCCATCGCATGATTACACTTACATAGATCATACATCTCCATACATACGGTAGTACACCACGGAAGAACGGTCCCGGACCAACCGCGGCTCATCGTCTCATTGGCTTATGTTTAACCTACACACATACGCAGTAGGTGGTCAAACTGCCAAACACTGACAAACCGTATTTTGTCGATCAACGCTGCATGAGACATACGTACCCGTCCATGTCCGTGCAAATTAGAAGTTGACCAGTCAACTTTCTACTCTGTATTGTATGGAGGACGGAGTAGATAGGATGAAATGCAGATTAGTTATACTGTGGTCTAGGCATTTGCACAGCCATATTTAGGCAACATATTTTTTTAAGCTTGATTCAACGCTCAATCTATCTATAGACGACGGATCACTGCATCTACTTTGCATATCAATGGAAATCCTGCGGATTGAAGATGAAGATCGGAGATGGCGGTGTACACTGCATGCTTATTCTGTTCTATGTATAACGAAGATCGCAGTCTGCCCTCGTTATGCTCCTTTATTCTCTGCATAATTAACGCACATGCCTAATGTATAGATCGCCATGACGAGGTATCTCTATTTATCCACGTCTATCCGTTTACTTTGTTCATACATAGTATGTATCGAATTCTGTGCCAATAATTTAGCTTTCTAGGATCAACCTCCTGAGTTTATAGTCAGCAGATGCGCAGCTCAACTGCTGGCTTGTGCGAATACCTGCCATAGCAGTGGCGGAGTGGCATGATCAACGATCGATTTTTAAGATCGTCTCTTGGGTACTCAGTCCAACGGAGTTCGCCTTGATCGCATTGTTACTATGCTAGAGCTGTAATTGAACATCAAATATTCTCCTGATATGATCATGCAACATCCATCCCCTTGGACTGAGTCTCAACATCTGAGGCGCGCAACAATTAGCCGGCAGGATGACCATCCCTGCCCGCTCTGTCCAAGGCTCGAGACTCTCTAAATTAATAATTCACCACCTACGTAAGTACGTATAACTAGTTATTCACTCCATACAATTACATACATACGTAGCATGTACTACTACTTATGTAGGTATGTATCATCGCTCCCCTATCAACTTCAGGTACGTAGTAAGTCCACCTACGTAGTCTACACTCTTAAGTTACAGAGTACGTACGGATGTAGACTGGTACCTCCCAAAACTAACTAATGTGTAGATCATTAACGATCGCTAACTCTCTCCAGTAAGCACTGCCCGTGCCAAGTTGCGTTTGTGGTTACTTAAATATACCACGTACCTATCTACTTAGGTACAATTTTTTGGTTGCTTACATATAGCTCAGGTAAGTTAGCCGTCTTGGATGCGATGCCCTAAAATTAGGGTAGGTTGACTACGTATGCAGATTCCGATCACTACGTAGTAAGTACCTAATTGGGCGGTCTCAGGTCTGTGCGGATAATCTATGAATAGATTCGGTTGAAAGGAGTACTCTAAAAACATAGTCAGATACTAGAGGAGGAAAAGGGGCATGCAGGAAGATCTGATATTGATGCATAAGAAACACTAGATAATGATATGATATAATGACTAAAAATAAGGAAGATGATCGAAGAAACAGAAAAACAAAAGCCGAATCCATCAGAAAGAAAAGAACCATAACGCGCGGATAATGGGCTATGCTGAACTACAGAATGATGATAAGATGGAATGATGTCGATGTATTCGAGTCGCTCATCATGAACAAACAGAATCAGTAGACAATAAGACAGGGTCGAAAGAAAGAAACGCTATGAGATACAGACAGTCGATAACTTTTCGAACATTATGAATAGAATCACTGAGGATAGTAAACGCCTGAAGATTGTGGGTAATAATACGTCGTGCCTGGTGGCGTCATCATACCGCCCATTCCGACGACTCCGCCAGTTGCGTTGTACGCTGCGTTGGGATGGTAGAGTTCCTGTGCGTCGTAGAAATAGACTGTGCCGTTGGCTTCGTGGGCTACCGTGCCTGCGTGAGGAGCTTGCTCCGCGGTTGTGTGTGGAGGCGCGGAAGGTGGAGCTGGCGGTGGCGCCGTGTGGAGCATGTATGGTTGGCCCCCTGCTTGAGGGCCTGGTGGGAGTTGTGATGGGTGAGGTGGAGGCGGGCCATAACCCATGCCATTGTTGACAGTAGGAGGTGTATAATGCGGGTAATCGTTCCCGGGAACAGGATAGTACATAGCTCCTGGAGCATAACCGGCTGCATAATATGCTGGCTGTGAAGGTACGCCGTACGGTTGGAAGGGTGCCGCATGTATAGCGCGCTCGGGAATGTGAGAAAGAGGTGTGCCTGACGGTTGGCTGGGATGTGACGGGTGACGTCCGTGGATGTAGGCTCCGTCCGGTCCGTAGCCCGGAGCAATAGCCACAGGAACCTGTTGGTGGAACGGTTGTTCTTGTTGAGGTTGAGGGGGGTTGAAATTGAAGCTGGCCGGACTCTCGATGTCGGCCAAGGAAACGGTTTTCTGCGGTCGGGGTTGATGCATGGTCATCGGTCCGCCACGGGTCTCTCTGTACGCCGTGTTGGGAACTGTTGGTAGAATAGGAACGGCCGGCATGACTGGTCCGCCGGGTACCATAACACCAGGTGGGCGAACCGAAGGTGGAAGACGAACGATGGGTTTGACTTCACCCGTCGCCATGTTTTGTCTCGAGAGTACAGATGCCGCTGGCGAATGCATACCTTCCCGCAGAGACGACCTGCGACTCATAGATATACTGGGCGAGTAAACTGAACCTGGTTGATAGAAGCTGGGTCTTCGGCCAGTATAGTATCCACCTCGTCCCCGTCCTCTGAAGGACTGCTGATTCGGTCGAAGCGCACGAGGAATGAATATGAACGACCGTTCAGGTGCCGGTAAAATGTATTTGGGTGGTGCACCCGGTAATGAAACACGAACGGGTTTATCCCGTCTCAAGGGAGGGCGGTGTTGCGGTAACCGCGTATGCTGGCGTTTCGGGACGGCAGCGAACGGGATCGCGGCTTCCATTCCAGGCAAGAAAACTCGTACGGGAACATTTCCGATTACCAATGTCGTTGAGAAAGAGCGGTTCGGGGGTGTAGAACGAGGTGCAACAGTCACTGTTGCCGAGCCATTTGTATACCCTGTGTTTGTATTCTGCGGGTGCGGATGCGAAGGTGTAAAGCTGTTGGTAGGTCTATCATCATGAACGACTGTATCGTGCAAGTCGTGAGTCCATTGTCCATCACTGGCGTCGGTTTTTTGACGTCTGGAGAAACAATACTTAGCATAAAATCAGCATACAAAGCAGAAATGTCAAACTCACCTCCCCACATTGCCATCAACGATAAGCCCATATGGCCGTGACTTTGACTTATTGACATGTGATCGATGTCCATCTGTAGATCTCTGGTCATGCAAGAAAAAACCTCCTCGTGTCGGAACAAACGCGGGATTCTCATCCCTAGCCTTGATATATTCCTCATGCTCCCGCCGTTTCCGCTCAGCAAATGTTTCTCTCCTCGACTCCGTAGGCGGCGCCGAAGGCGTCCTCCCGATCTTATCCTCTTTACCCATACTGTCAAACTCTATCTCTTCGACGTCCTGCCTAGCGGATATCTTAAGCCCATTCATCATCGCTTCCGTATCAGACATTGTCGCGGTTAATGTCGGCTTGAACGGGACATCTAGTTTCTCCCCAGAGTCGTCCCCTTTCGCTCCACGACCAGCACGGGCATGTCCATTTTTCGTAGTATTGCCATGTTGCGTCACTGACCTCTCGTCCTCGCTGACATCGCTTCCCTCGCCATCAGCATCGTCGTCGTCGCCCAAATGGCTCGGTAGCGATCCATCACTCATCGAATCATCATCTTCCTCCACATGTCCCACCGTCGAACCCTCATCTTCACCTTCGTCTTCTCTTCGTCGGCGACTAGCTCCGATTCTGTGACGCCGAGCGGGAGCCATTTGACAATACGAAGATCGCGGGCTCTGCGATTGGCACCGTAGCGAGCTCGCGTACCGAACGGAAGCGCGTGTTGACGATGGTGCTGGAAGATCTGTCAGGCAGTCTAGAATCGAGAAATTTGCCGGATGTAGGTTGTAGAGAATCGGCTAGCTATGCTGTTTTCACAATCTCAAAACGAGATGTCGGCGGGGAAGATACCGGAAACTTGTTTTGGCTTAGGCGGACAACTACGGATGAAAGAGCGACTGCTGATGATCGGGCCGTAAGGTACGGGTGGCGAGAAACGACTAGAAAGGGCCAGAGAGTGAGGCGATAGTGAGAAGAGCAAAAATAGGATAAGGAAGTGAAACAAGGATGATGGAGAGCTGTAGCCTTTGTAAGGATAGTAGTTGTTGTTTGTTGTAGAAGAGAAAAGAAAGTGTATTTTGGGTGTGCTTACACTATGACATCTGAAGAGCGGCCCGACAGATGTCAACGGCGCCTGTTTGGGACTAGCGCGGGCTTTGTAGGCGCCTCTCGCGGTCGAGCCTTCGTCGCGCTTAAAGCCCTAATACGGCGAGATTAATGTAACTGGCTAGTGAGTGACCACGCAGTCGGTGTCGCTTAATATATTGTTAAATTATGTTAGATTACTGGTGATGTTATATTTCGCTGCTTGTTTTATGTGGAAATAAATCGACAGGCGGATCAAATTGTAAACAAACCATGGCTTTAGTTCAATCGCTATATACAGAAACCAAAGTCATTCACATGCAATCCTTTCATGAATATTTTAGTCAAAAGTGAGCTTCTTTCCTTTAGCCTCAACAATGGCACCGGTAAGTCTCTGCACAGTATCCTGTGAGTACCGAGAATCCTCCTTGGGACGACGATCACGCGCGCGATGTCCTCCCTCGTTCTCGCCATCACCTTTCTTACTATCCTTGCCAAAGCGCTTCTTGTATCGAGTGGCAGCATCCTCGGCAAATTCCATTCGCAATTGGCGGCCCAACAGGCGATTGACCCAGACCTTTTTCATCCTTGGTTTCTTTGTGACTTTCTTGCTTTTCTTCTTCTCTGCCTTTTTCTTTTCTCCCTCCTCAGCAGATTCGTCATCTGATGAAGATGACTCGTCGCTGTCTTCCTCCTCCTTCTCCTCTTCATCATCCTCCGGAACCTTGACAAACCCATTCACGGCATGTGTAGCTGCCTCTATAGTCTCAAACTCAACCCATCCATACCCTTTACACTTTCCGGAATCCTCAAACGTAGCAAGATGCACATTCGTGATACTGCCGCACGGCGAAAAGTGTTCCTCAACAGCTTCCTTGGTAGCATCGAAGCCTAAATTACCAACGAATATCCGTCGCGAGGGTGGATGCGTACTGGTTGCAGCTGCATTAGCCTTTGCTGCTCCGCCTGCTTGTTGATGTTCTGTCGGTCTTCCTTCGAAGTTTGACGAGCCTTTAATCAACACACGACGACCCGCAATGAACTTTTCACTCAATCCAATGGCTTCCTCCATTGCTTTCTTATTGGCAAAATCGACATAGGCAAAACCTTTATTTTGTGGAATAAACCCTCTCGACGGCCCCATTGGGATATGGATTCGGGTAATTGTCGCTTCGCTAAACGTGCAGCCGTCAAGGAAAAACTTGCGGACATCCTCTTTCGTGGCTGTAAAGGGCATGTTGCCAACCCAGACTCCATACTCTGATCGCTTTCCTCCTTTGCCATCTTTGCCATCTTTGCCGTCCTTTGTTTGATTTTCTGTTGTCTCGGTTTCAGAATTGGTAGCAGTTATCTCGGTAGGATCGATGCCCTTCTTTTTGGCCTTGCGCAGAGCTTTCTTTGAGGGAGGTTCGGGGGCGGACACATCGATCTCGATTTCCGGGACGTCGTCGAGTTTTCTTTTTTTATGACTGGTGTCGTGATCTGCTTCTTTGAGGCCTGGCATTTTGTATATTATTGGATTGCAGTGTTGTGTTTAATGTTGTGAATGTTGGAATTCATACGATTGTTCAATTTTTTTCTAGACCGACGGGACTCAAACTCCGCAGCGGCCCACCAGCGACGCTAAGAAAAGCAAGAAGCTGTTGTGGCCTTGTCGCCTTATGGAATGGCCGGGGCAGTTCTTCGCCGCCCTGCGATAACATCAAGAGTCAATTCATCTTTCAATCAAACATCCTGTCAATGCGGTTACCACATCTTCGCGTTCTTAAGTCCCTTTAAATCGGTCTTGTACTCGAATTGTTATCTTGACGAACATGCCTTCCGATCGTGAGGGTACACGCTCTTCACCAGGCGCGCTGCCTGATGCGCCAGCTGCGACCACGAAACAGCCATGCCATTCCTTCAAGTGCGTATACTGATTTCCGCGACCGCGATCATACGACTAATGAATTAATGTTTTATAGAAAAAAATTCGCCAAATTGAAGGTCAAATTCGAATTGGAGATGCGCGAGAGCGAGGCACTCGTACGAGAACAGCTGCGAATAGAAGATGTTTCGAAGAAATTACAAGAAACAAATGAGTGAGATTCCTCACCTTCGCTCCAAATGTGTTAACAACCACTAATTTCTGTCATTAATAGTCAACTTCTAGAAGTTCTCATGGAGTTCAACGACAGCATCTACATCCCGACCAACCTACGATACGATCTCAGCCTACCTGGAGAATTGACACCACCAATGACACCTGACGATGACGACGACATCGCTCCATCAACATACACAACCACCGCAGCAAAAGCTGCTTTGAAAGAAGCCAGGGCCGAGCTGGAAGCCGGCGAAATCACAGCGGATACCTACCGGCGTCTAGAAAGAGGGGTGAAACGCAGTGCTACTTTCCGACCCTCGATGCAATATGCTTCATTACGACAGATCGCTCAGCACAGTGGCTCGGTGGCAGCTTCATCTGCCTCTATATTTGGCGAACTCGACCAAGATTCGACGACTTTACTCAATATGAACTACATGACCCCCGAACACGAACACGAATACCTGTTGGCACTAGACGCGAAAATGGGCGATGCAGCCGCAGATGTACAGTTGAAGCAACTTCCCGAAAAACCCACATTCGCCGATCGTGAGCGCGAAGCAATCCTTCAGAATCCTAACTCGGTATACAACTGGTTGCGACGCAATACTCCATACGTATTTTTACAGGACAATGAGGTTGCGTCCGAAAAAAGCAGTCAGGTACAAACGCAACCACAGCGCTCTACCGCCGCTGCTGCGCGTTCTTCCAAGAGGTCCTCTCTCGCTGCTTCTAAAGCAGCAAAAGAGGCCAAGGAGGAAGATATGTATGATGAAGACGGCATTGCGCTTGATGTGCCCGCTCCGTCAGCGACAAAGGCTAAACGCAAGCGAGATGAGGATACGGGATATAGACCCAAGGGTGGCCGAAGTGGTAGCAGCAAGAAGAAGAAGGCGGCGCCGGCGGAGACGGAAACTAATTATTCAGGACGGCGTGCGTCGAAGCGTGGTTCTGGGGTGGGTGCTTAGTCTAACATGATAGGCCGTGACTGTACAACGGACGGTCTTTGATATACTTGTATGATACCTTCGGCTCGACGCATACACAATATTTAATGATCTGCATTTGACGGGTATCTCGAAAATGGCTACCACGGGAAGTTTCTGCCTTTTGCCAGTCACACTCTATTCTCTTAGAATAATGTGATTGCCTGATCAGAGAAATTGGTTCAAATGGCGTCTGGATTTCTTCTTCTACCTGCTCTACACGTCTTGTTATGCATAGTATTTATACTTCCTTCTCTTTCAAAACCGTTACATTTTATTATAGCATTTATATAGATTGTACCAAGCTCGGGTCTCCCGAGGCCAGTGTTCTAACTATGCACGTCTCATGTTAAGCGCCTAGGGAGAACCCTAAAGACTGCTACAGGCACTACACCTCTCACTGAGTCAGTTATGACAAATATCTTGAACTATAAGCTATACGTATGAATGTATGTAGTAACTATACACATCCAATGATCGACACAATTCATCAATTGATCCTACGTGCCTAACACCTATCGTTTTTGATACATTGGGCTGTCGTGTACCTACTACGTATGTACGTAGTATGTAGTAGGTCCTATGCAAGCTAGAGCAGCCTAGACTAAATCTGATCGATTCAATTTAGTCGGTGGGTACTAAAGAATACGTAGTAGACTAGTAGTACGATGGAGATTCAAACGACAACGTACTTGGCACAACAATTTAGCAGTATGTGGCAATGTGCTGCATTCTATGAATCTACGTATGAGTAACTAAGTTTATGGTTGGAGTGATATATCATATTGCTCGGTCGGAGCGGTTCGCGAGATATGAAACCGGGGAGATTTGCGCTATTCGTATATGATCAAGTGAACATCTGACGATAAGTCCGTCAGCGCGGTGAATTGTTAGGCTTGCTAAGGTGCAACCATATGCACGTATGAAGTTAGTAGCGAGAGAACTAGGCACAGGGGCTCAACTGGAGCATCCGTGAGTCTGTCGATAGTTACCCAGCAAAGGCAGCATTCTCGGTACAAAGTACTATGTAGAAGCGGAAACTACACAGCGGGCACTTGGTTGAACTGTGGCACGGAGAAATAATGTAGTATCACTGGCTGAGACGAAGCAAGATTCAATAGCGCGAGGCGAGCCCCTGAGCGAGCGAGCCAAGTGGGACAACGTGGACAACGCAGAGTCTTGGCGGGCTTGCCCCTTGCGTTGGCTGACGGCCACTCGAAACACTCACTCACCTCCACAGAGTCCACACTGACTTCTCTCTATCTGGCATCAACGAGTCTAGTCTTTCTAGTGCCAGTCTACTGAGTCTAGTACCCACTCTGTTGCCGGGATTCGTGAATCGTGAGACTCTTGATTTCTCCTCTTTTTGTTCACTTAGCGTCTTTCCTCTTGAACTATCTCGACTTGACTTCCCGTCGAATCGTTCGTTCTCTCTTCGTCTCTACGTCGAGCGACTGACGACTCGCTGTGGTTCAATTGCACGTTGCGACCCAATGCCTAATTGATGCAATTGTCTCGCTCTTGTTCTGACACGACAGCTTCAGGCTTGGACAACTCACACGGCCTGTGCCGACCACCACGAGAGCAACTATTTCAACAACGAGACTGATCACAACATCAAACAATAAACCTCGTTCCGGCTTGTTCCTAGTATGCAACGCCTCCTCGATAAATCCGCAATACAATGAACTGCGCTCACCTTCGACCTCACTGACCACCCGCACATCCCGGGAGGCGCTGTAATCGGAGAATAATTGCAATTGAGCGAAATTGAGTAGCATCCCTTATCTTTGACTCAGTTCATTTGAGCAAAGCAGCCATACAGTCGTCATGGGTTTGGACGACTTCCCTCGGCCTCCCACGACTCAGCATCGGGGTATGACTGCAAGCTCGAGTCAGTCCAACAATTCCCGTCGTCACGACCGAAATTACTCGCCGCCTTCGACGCCGCCGTCAAATGGTCGGACACAACAATCGCAACGCCAGCAATGGCCTCAACCTCGTACGCTGAACACGGGTTACTCTTATCCCGAGACGTTTCTTGATGATACGACTCCGGTTGAGCAATTGGGCCGTCCCAGTGAATCCGCAGACGAACAAGACCCGCATGATCTAGCTCTGTCGCCGAAACATGTTACGAGGACATCGGTGGTGGATAATATGCTTCTTTCGCTGGACCAATTCACTCCGGGTTCACCCTTATTCAGCGATACTCGTTTCTTCAACGATTCCCCTGAGCCGGAATACTTGTATAGTAGCAACAATCATCGATTCTCCTTAGCTCAGCAGCCACGTTTCCGGAGCCACACATTGTCTTCTTCAGTTTCTTCCGACATCGGTCCTGGTCCATATGGTGATGACGACTATCCGCAGATACCTCGTTCCAGTGGCCGCAGGAGCAATGGGAGTACATCGCATCCAACTTCACAACGGCGCCAAGATACTGCTCGTAGCAGAGACAGTGCTGGCTCTGGGTATCCGAGAAATTACGACCTGGATGAGGAAATAGCCACACCACCACACGTCCCATCAAGAAGGCATACTGCACGCCAAGAAAGCAAGGACAGTACAGATAGTGCAGATTACGATCGCACATTTGAGGACCACTACCTGAACTATAGCCATAGACGGTCGATGAGTCTTGATTATGGATCCCGCCCTGCGTATCTGTCGAACCCTTTGCAGGGCTCGAAATTGATTCTCGATGATCTGGATGCGGCTCCTATGCCTACAGTACCGCCTGGTCCTCGTCGAGACCCGTCAAGTGGACTACCTGGTGGTCTCCCTCCACCTCGGGCGCCGGCATTGTCGCGAAGGAATAGCAATCGATCAGCCAGGAGTACGGCGACAAGAAAGGGGCGTCCAGAGACTCTTGGAACCTCTACCATCAAATACAATGACGAAACACCAAGACCTCCCCTCCCAAGTTCCTTTATTGATCCCTCGGCCCCAAGTCCTACCATCTCATATCAGAAACCACCCATGTTGCCTTTAGCGGATGCGACACCGGCCAAGGAAAAGCAGGGTTTTTTCAGACGAGTGTTTGGGTCATCCAAAGCCTCTTCCGAACAGTCGACCCCAGAGCAATCAAAACTGCCAACACCCAAGTCAGACAATCCACCAACTCCTAGTCAACCTCGTCAGGAACCTGCACACCCTGTCGTATCGAAAAAGGCATCATCATTTTTCCGCAGGCGCAAGAAGTCAGTGGTTGACAGCATCCCACCGCCTTTGAATCTGGCACCCAATGTTTCGAGGGGCTTGGATATGCGTCCAGAACCAAGTCCAGCAAGTAGTCTTCGCCAGGTTATGGATCCTTACCTCTCGTCAAAGAAGGCCGCGAAGAACAATGCCGAAGATTATTCCACGGAGACGCAAGAGCACAGCCCGAGCCATCTGCGAACCGAACACTCGTTCCTTGAACATACTACATCTCGGCCGAAGTTGCGGCAGAGTAGAACTGCGGATGGCTCAAATAATGCTTTGCCGATGGCTAAGAAGTAAGTTCAACCTTTGCGTATGTTATAATGACAATAGTACTAATTTTCTGTAGATCTGAAAACGAGGCCTCAAGCAGCACTAAGTATGGCTCCCAACGAGAAAATAGACCTCAAACAAGTCCGGTTGGTCCTCTTGGCAATGCGGCAGGAAGTTCTCAGCCTCCTATGCCAGAGAAGCAATTACAAGTCAACACATCCAAGAATCTCATACCTCCATCTGAGATCCAGAACAGTAGCTTTTTGCATTCTGGCACCTCGCCAAATAACTCTAGTCGTGGCTCTTTGCGACACGAGTCTTCCGTCAAATCAAATCTTTCCGCTTCCGATGCTTCTCAGTACCATACCGCCTCGAACTCCCCTATGATTGACGCGCCAATTATCACGACGACAAAGTCACCAGAGGCGGACAACGAGGAATCCGAAAATGCAGGTGCAGAAGAGTCAGAGAATATGCCCAGTGCTGCAGACCGGGAGATGGCCCGTCAACTATTCAACGACCCCGATGAAATTGTCGAAAACGAGCCTGCCGCTTGGTTAGGAGATCTCGATCGTGCCATGATTCGAAAGGCTTATATGGAGTTGTTCAACTGGACAAACATGGATATCTTAGCGGCTCTTCGAAGCCTCTGTACTAAGATGGCGCTAAAGGGAGAGACGCAGCAGGTTGATCGTGTTTTGGATGCATTGTCTACTAGATGGTGCGAATGCAATCCGAATCACGGTTTCAAAGCAGTTGGTATGTACACTACATCGTATGATTGACTTGTTACTTTGATGCTAATTTCTTCTAGACGTGGTGCATACTATCTGTTACTCGCTACTCCTTCTCAATACCGATCTGCATATGGCAGATATTGATCAGAAAATGACAAGGAATCAGTTTGTGCGAAACACGTTGCCCACTATCAACCGTGTAGCTTCTGATGCAGCACCGGATGGATTTGACACGATTCGTGCCAGCGGCAACAAATCGCGTGCTCCTATAAATACAGCTGCCAAGTCACCAACCTTGCCTCAGGGCGAACTCACTCTTCCTCCTCCCGAAACAGAGACCAAGGCTAGGAGAAGCTCTATTCTCATGGAAGGTCCAAGCTCTTACGGGCCTTTGATTTCTACGCCTTTCCAGGGCACCATCAAGGCATGGGAAGCACAGATTGAGATTGTCTTGAAAGATTTCTACAACTCCATTCAGAAGCAGCGTCTGCCATTGTACAATGCTCCGGCAGAGTCTGAAGGTCTTGCTCCACCTACGACGACCACGGGCAATATTCTGCGTCGCAGCCCCAGTGTGCTCAGCAAGACTGGATCAGACATTGTCCCTCGCGGCCGATCTGCCGATTCCAGAATGACAACTGGTCGCTGGTCATCTAAACCGAGATCTCGAGCTCGTCTATATCCCGCATCGACTATGGGATCCAGCCGGACGAGTCTCGATGACCAGTCTTCGGTCTGGAGTCCATCGGCATCCAGTACCTGGAGCAAGTATTCACTTGGCAAGACCATGACTTCCATGTCTGTTGACTCTCTTGGGTCGGAATACCACCGAGGCGGTTATCAGCAATCGATTGGTTTTGCGAATGCTCTGAGCCACGCCATTATTCGAGAAGATACTGCCCACTCAATATCCAGCTATGAAGATCCAGGCTCTACCAAACCATTACTTGAGGACGATACGCTAGAGCTTTTGGGAGCTCCATGGGCCAAGGAGGGTAGTCTGAAGCACAAACAGCATCTAGAAGCTGTTGACAAGAAAGCCAAAGACCGGAATTGGAATGAATGCTTTGCTGTTATTCAACGTGGTTGGCTACGGCTATTCTCATTCAGCGCCAACAGCAAATCAATGCGATTAAAGTCTAAGCAGCGACAAGGTGGAGGTGTGGTTGTAGGAGGCGGTAATTGGATGGAGAATGCAGAGGAAGTATGGAAGTTCCTTCTTCGTCAAACCATCGCAAGCGCTTTACCTCCTCCCGGCTACTCCAAATCTCGTCCTCATGTCTGGGCTCTCAGCCTTCCGACAGGCGCCGTACATCTGTTCCAAGTCGGTACCGCCGAAATCGTACGCGAGTTCGTCACAACGGCCAATTACTGGAGTGCACGACTCTCCAAACAACCCTTAGTCGGCGGAATCAGCAACATGGAATACGGCTGGAGTGACGCAGTCATCAACAGTGCCTTGATCAACATGGACTATAACCGCTCACCACCCAACTCCTCCGGCACAGGCCCCCACCCACCACCCCGACCCAGCTTCCAAAGCTCCATCCGCAGCTCTCTCGACCAACAAGGTGGCGTCCGCGCAAAACTGCCCGCTGATCGCGTACATCTCAGCGACTGGACCCCACCCCAACAAAGCATGAATGCTTCCACTCTCAGCGAAGCAGATCAACTCTCTGCCTTGCAGACATACGTGAAAAACGTCGAAGAAGACTTACAAAAACACAACGAACTCCGCCCTGCAATGTTACTGGCATTCTCGCCCCGACACCCCAACGCAGCAAAAGCAATGTCAAACTGGGAACGGAAATCGTCGTATTTGCTGAGAGAGATCGTCAAATTCAGAACGTATATTGATTGTCTGACTGCAGCCAAGACGCAAAAGGAGAAGATATATGCGGAGAGGGAAGCGGAAATTAACACTGCCGATGCTGCTGAAGACGAAAATGATGAGGGTGATGATACTATTATCGCTTAATCCTCTCTTTCGAGGATTAGCGACTTCTTTTTATACTGTACATATATTTTCTTCTCTCTTTTTTTTCCGACTTTATTGACTGTACGTCTCGACGCTGCTTGAGAAGCCTGATGAATTCATTTTGATTCTTGTTACAATCACCATACTTGTTTTTGGTTTGCTTTCTTGGTATATGACGTTACATACATAGCAACTTTTCTAACGAATTTCGTTTATTTTTCACTTTTCAAGGTTCCTTCTGTCCCGTCTTTCTGTTAATAGGACTGTAGAAAAGTAGTAACACGGTACTGGATAAGGGTGTTCACTTCTTTCTCCTAATCAAAACGGTGATCATCAGGAGGAGATATAGGTTGTATCTGGTGTCCGCTTTGGGAAATTAGGGCTTTGACACCGGAAACTGAACCATATGCTCCAACTACACCAAAAAGCTACGCGCAATCTAGATGATACTGTACGGTACGATAGTATATAACTACCTAGCAAAAATTGATCACGTGTTGCGTCCAGCCTTAGATATATGGAGTGAGGCTGACTTCGGACCTTAAAAGAGCAAGAAGTGTTGCCAATTCTCTCTCAGCCTTGTTCCCTTGCGGGGTGTATTACTAGACGAGGAGGGGCACACCTGACGCTTTGTTTATCTCTAATTCTAGCTTCATCAATACTTTCTCTATCGAAAACGGTAAAAGAGTTTCTTTGCAAAACAGATGTCGTTGCTATTTTTTGAGTCTGGACCTATCTCCAGTTACTCTTCTTCGTTTTCTTGTTGCTGATTGGAAATTAGAGGACTTTCCGAACGCACCACCGCCGCAGCCTTGCGGGCAAAATTTGAGGAATATGGGGAGGTGGAACACTTTGTTAGTGGAACACATCCATTGATTTGTTTATTTAGATGTATGCTAATCCGCTGATGTTCTGAGCAGAACTTCTACAATCCTAGTTATGCGGAACGTGCTTTGGGTTCCGGCGATGTCAAATTTGTTCGGGAGAAAGATGCTGAAGCGGCACTGCAGGATATGAACAATAAAGAGTTCGTCGACAACGATATGTCCTGGCTGAACTTGCGGCTGACAAAAGGCTTTCCCTACTCTATCCATGTATCAGGTTTGACGGGCAGGTTATCCATGTTTTCAAAGGTGATGCTTCACCGGTCCCAACTGCCAGATATTCTAGTTCATATGGCAAGAGGTCATGGCGAAGGCCTTTAGGTATGTATGACGACAGTCTGGAGCTAGGATCGAGCTCTCTTCAGTCTTTTCGTTGTCATTTATAGGTCTCCTAGATCCGTCCTGACTAACGACCTTTATAGGAGACAGTGGAGATGACTCTTATTCCTCAGCAGCATTAACCGCCCTGCTGCGGGACTCGGAAGTTATGATTTTCGAATGGGAACTTCCTGCATTGCTTGGATATCGGTTTCCCCGTGCAGATTTTCATGCTAAAACAGAGTTTGTTCTCGAAGCCACCACTCTGGTGGCCAGGGGCAGGTATATCGAGCTATATAGCTGCAGGCAATACCTTGACAAGTTCTTTCCAGAAAGAGGCGTCGAGCTAGTCGAAAACATCATAAAGAGTCTTGGCTCTTTCAATCGTATCTTTGGTAAGTCAGTTGCATGACAAAATATGACTATATGGCTTCGGCTGCTAATGCATTTACACATGCTCATAGAGCGGGACGTGTTGATTGAGGCAAGGCCCAACCTGTTAACCATCCGCACTTCTAGCAAGGTCCTTCGAGTACAAATCAGAGACATCGCTGTATGGCTGTGTCTAGCATTTCGCGAACGGATAGAGGGCGGCGGCATCATGATTTCGACAGGCTCATTTGTTGGAAATAAATTTGAAATGACTGAAGAGCTAAAAGACCGTTCCCTCTCATGTTGGTATCCTCTATTCGACAAGGTAGTCGTGGTGGGGAAACCATCCGACGTCTTTTCCAAAGACGTGCCATTGAAGCTGAGCTTCGGAGCCTTGATCCAGCTTGCCGCCGTTGAGTATCCTATTATGGTAGATTCAGGCTTGGTTTTGATGGGATACTCAACCGCGTTAGTTCCAATTGAGATCAACAATGATGGGCAGGTATTATGGCATCTCGAGGTTTCTGATGGCAAACAACAGCTCCGGAAATCCGAACTACGTGCGACCAAAGGATCCTGGCTGCAGAAACCAACCTTGGAGGAACTTCAAACGCGGGAAGCCCTGCTGGGTTGGTGTGCTTCAGCAAACATCCAGCTGGGCACAGACAGACTTAAAGCAGCAAATGTGAAGTGGTCCAATGCCAGAGTCAAACACACAACGTGGCGTTGGAGGGGGGCTAATCTGCAGCTGCTAGCTCAGTCCGCGGCACCTTTACAGATTGGAGGACAATTTGGACTTTCCTGGGAACGCGGTTTTAATATCATTCGGTTCACGCCACAAAATAATTACATTAAATGCCTGATCAACAGCAAACTGGAATCGGTAGTTCTTTATGATGTGGCGGCCCAGCGAGCGTGGCTTGTGCCACTTATCTCTGCCTATCATCATATGTTATTGATGTACTATGGAAAGCAGTTCCCATCAAGGAAAAGTAACCAGCAGCCAATACCAGTCATTACCCCCTCTTCCAATGGAGCCTCAAGCTCGTTTGAGGCTTTGAGATTTTCTGGGGGTGTGGTGGTCGAGGGTGAAAAGGAAGATGCATTGACTATACGTGACCTGATCATGGGGTTCTCAATCAACTTCTCTGAGACGAATGTGCAACCGCCTAGGAGATCGCACATCTACGGATACGAACTCCTAGACCTGGTTATGCATTCTCATCGAAGTGAGCTGAAAACTATCACTGTGGATCGTCAGGGCCTGGCATGGGCGCCATTGTTGAAGGAAGTGCCATGTCTGTTTTGTGCAGGACTAGGCGAGGCAATAGTCGGTATGCGGTCCAGTAAACAGGATTCCCCATGCAACTCCCTGCCTCTTGGCGAGGACCTTTTAGCGTCGCAACTCGACACTATTCAAACGCTATGCAATAAGCAGGGCAGCACCTTCACAAGTGTCTCTGGGCAAGTCACACAAACACATTCTCTAGTCTTTCAGCAAGGGCAGCTATTCAATCAATGTGACCATAGCATGGGAGAAGCTTCTTCATGCTGGGACCACCCTGAGACATTTGTACAGAAACTTCAGAAGCTTCAGAAAGAAACAGATGAGAACGAAAATGGGACTGGCATTAAAGGAATTGTTTCTCAAGTAACAGGAGCTGTTATTCTGGGAGACGTGAAGGGACACATCCTCGACAGGGCCTCAGAAATTTGGCGATGAGTCTGAACTGCAGCATCATGATATTTTGCAAGCATGATTCCACCACAACTATGATCGATGTCTGTCCATTCCGGCCTATAATTATGGCATTCAGTCTTGACTGATGGATGGCAGCAGCCAGTGCAAATCTTTTGTCGGCTGTAAATTCCCTCGCTGTCTTGATTGAAAGGATCAAGCACAATGATGATACTTGTTTTGAAGTGAGGAGGAGTTTGATATTGGTCAAAATCATGATATCGTTGGCTTAAGCTGGTATAGCAGTCCTTGGATCGGATCTGGTAGTGGGACGTGATCCAAGCACAAGTCCTCTAGTTAGGAAGAAACATCGTTTTTCTGCTTCCAATTCAACTGATTCATGGTACATGGCCAAAAAGCTTGTCCCATGACCTAAGCGCCCATACTAGTACTAGTAGACGTATCAACAAAGAATAAGTGGCATTAATCTTGTAACTTGCTTCTGGTCAGCTTCCTAGTTAGATTTAGCGAGTACAAGCGTGAATGAGGGGTGTATGCGTGTACAGAAACGGGATTTCAATTGGATGGGGAAATAAGTACATCATTTTAGTACAGTGCTTAGCCAACAAACGGCTCTATCAATACATGAACTAGTTGATTGACTACATAGCTTAATGCCTCATCTTAACAACTTAAATACCTCGTTCTATCCCACCACACCACAGATATCTCGCTCAAGAAAATGACAATGACAACCGCTACTAATCCTTTCCAAGGGGAGGCGGCGGAAAATGAAGCGCAACAACAACACAATACATCACCGTCATACGAGACTGGCGAACAATGGCCAAACAATACTCCTGAAAGAGACATCGACACCGAAACCCTACCAGGATATTCGCAGCGCCCCGGCGGTCTTCCATCTTATGCGCGAGTAACACGCAACGACCAACGTCGACGGGAATCATTACAAGCCTTTGTCGAAAGTAAAATGTATACTCACGACACTTTCGGCGGACACAAGGGTATTGCCACAGGCCCACCGAACGATCCCGCAAAGCCGTTCAGATGGATTCAGAGGAAATTGAAGGGCGAGAAAGATGTTTGGAAGAAATTGTCAGATGAGGAGAAGAGGAAGTGGGAAGAAGAGGGGGGTGATGTTGATTATGATGCTGGGGAGGTGGCGGTCGGGGATATGAATACATCTAAGATTGCGTGAATGTGATGGGATCGTCTCGGACTTCGGGGCTATGTTGGTAATTTTTTTCTCTCTCTTCAAATGACTCTTGACTATATGAGTTACGAATCATGTTTCCGAAGTGTTCTTGGCTTTTGAATGAGCTGGATAACAGGTAACGTTGGTCTACGTTTCTTTTTTTGGGCTTCTGTATGTACTTTTTACTAACCCAAACATACTCGATTACATTCTTTTATAATTCTTCAGCTTTTCCAAAAAAAAAAATTACTTACTAGCACTTATATACGTAGGTATGTATGCAGATCAGTATCAGGTTTCAGTTTGGGGAAGTTAGGGCTTTGAAATGTCAAGCCCTAACTCTATTGCTTTCCTATCAATAGGCATACGTAGAACATTGATCATTACACTCATACTTTCTACAATTGAGAATAGCTTATGGATATAAAAGAATGAGATCGTTTTCCAACAATGATGCTATGGATAACACCTGAGGTTCATTCTATGGTATGATCTCGCTCGTTGGAAAGAAAAGCGCGGTGAGAATCCGTGACGCATGGTGGACCAACGGTCTCTTCGAAAGGAGCATATTTATTGATCAAGTAATACATGCCATCATAGGCCCTAAGTTCGAAAGTTAAATACACTTCATTTTGGCAAAAGGATGAAGAGAGGATAAAGTACACACCACTGCAAAACAGCCGTGCCTTGGTCTCCATGATTGACGGAGTAGATCACAATTATAATTAATCGAATACCAGCGGTTCGTGTCGTCCCATTCTTCGTGTGGCTCACTGAGGGCAGAATAGCATAGATAGGTGCGAGTATACACACTATTGTGGACCTTGTTATAGTGTCATCTCCAATCACCAATCTCCATCTCATTGTGTGCATAGAAAGAGACTGAATCGAAGATGTAGATTTTGTCTGTCTTCATACATGTCCCGATATTTCCTTTCCAGAGATCCGCAGGGATCAAACATGGTTTTATAATTTGTTCACCTTCTTCAAGTGCTCCAATCAGGCGAGGGATGACATGTTCCACCACCCTCTCCGACAGGGTATTGGAATATTCCGAGAATCCGTTGGCGTCAAAATCCAAGGCTAGAACATGTTTAAAGGGTTTGGGAAAGAACGCAGTCCAGCTACTCTCCCATGATACATCTTGAGGTGTATTCCCTTGGCAACTGGTGGTATAAAACCCAAACATACCAGTGAGAGAGACACTTTTGTGATGTAACTGAGCAAGCATGCGACAGAGCTGATCGGGCTTCGGCAACGTAACTTGCATATCGATAAACTCAGAAAGAAAGGAATGTTTTGCTTGCGTCGAATCCGCGTATTTTCCCCAGCCGTAAGGTTTTTGGACCAAATCCGGCATTGTTTTGTACAACTCAGGCATTGCAATAAACTCGCCTTGCATCTGGATACGTCCAGCTTCATTCTGAGCGGGATTTAGGAAGTAGTGGCCTTATGTTCCATCTGTCTCTTCTACACAGATGCGAGATGTATACGTCCAGTCTGATGTGCCATAGCAATCTACAGACTTGACTGGACAACTGTGTGGTAACATGCAAAATGATTGTTGTAATATTGTCTATTCTAAATTCAAGTACTATACATAGTTCTATTATAGGTTGAGTGGAGATTGCCTGCTTCAAAAGCAGAACAGACTCCGAATCACAACTCTAGCATGCAATGAAATACCCTCACAGGTATCAAAGCAAGTAGCGCCATCTTTCCATTTCACTTCCAAAGCTTCAAGCTTCGAGCTTCAACGCGCCGAGAACACGTTATGTCCAGCATACAACTTGGCTGGAATAATCAAAGCCGCTCCAACCAAACAACTCACACCACTAAAGATAGACACCTGCGTAAAGCTATCATACCGACTAACCATCGCACCACTAACCGGCGGCGCAATCAGAGTCGAGAATGCCGTGATTCCGAATCCCATTCCCATATAAGTCCCGATATTTCTGGGGTCTTTGGGTACAGATGCCAACACGATAGATGTTCCTGAGATGATGGCGCCGGAGCAGAACCCGAAAAGGGCAGTGATCACGATAAGTGATGCGTTTGTGTCGCAGGCTTGCCAGCAGAGCGATATAATCCCAGATGAAGCTGCAGCGAAGAACATCATATTGAGACGGCCAAATTTATCACCAAGGAAGCCTGTTATGAGTCGACCGGGAAATGAAGCCGCGTTGAGGATTGCGACGAGATAAAAGGCGAGTTTGGTGCTCATGCCATTTGCGATGCCGAAGGAAGGAAAGTAGAACAGAGGTGGATACATTCCCAAAGTGGCAAAGAAGCATGCAGCGACCAGGATCACGTATTCTGGTTGCTTGAAGGCTAAGGGCATGAATAGAGAAGACTTGCGAGGAGGGAGACGAGATTTGATGAACATGCTCGCTGGCAGTAAAAGAGCCAGGACTATGAAGCCGACAATGCGCACAGCCCAGCCAAAGCCCACGCTGGTGTGTAGTAATTCGTTCAGAGCTATCGGGAGGACGACGCCTCCGATAGAAGAGCCCGCTACGCCTAGGCCCATGGCTGCACCTCTCTTTTTCTGGAAGTAGTGGCCCACAGCAGCGAGACTGGGAGAGAATGTCATTCCAGCCGAGAACCCGCTTAGTATTCCTTGTGCTAGGATGAGTTGCCATAGAGTCTTGCAGAGACTGTTCATCATGATGGAGAAGACGTAGAGTATTGCTGGGATTCGCATGACCTATCCATCACTTGGTCTTAGTAACAATGCTTGTCCAGAAGTATTAAAGTTGTGTGAGGGAAATCGTACCTTTGCTCCATATCTATCAGAAAGGGGTCCTCCAAGAAAAATACCCATGAACAAGCAGAAAGATTGTAGAGATCCAATCCAAGATATTGCCGAGGGGCTTGTTGTTTTGAGTAAACTCTCTTCATAGTAAGCCTGGAACACACTTCGCGATTGTTAGAGAAACGTCTATTTGAAATATCGATTAGTAGAAAATCACAAACCCGAATGAGTTCACATAACCCAAAGTGCAGAACAAAACGCAGGAGGCACTAATCGCGACAGTCCAGGCTTGAAGTCCACCATCAGGAAAGTCGACTGACGGGCTTGGTTCTGCCTTTTCGATAGATGTGACATCTCCTTGGCTTTCGGGGGGTTGGGTCTCAGGGGGAGCGTTGTTTTCAGGGGCCTTTGGTGTCTGATTCGCTTCGGAAGATTCCATGGCTTGTTGATTGCTCGAGTGATCTTGGAAAAGGGTTTCTTTTCAGAGCATATGAATGAGAAATTCAATGGGTTCCAATTGCTCTCATAACAGATGTCCATACGGCCATTTTATATCCATTCATAAAGGAGTTGATACAAGAGACCATCTAAGAGTTTCGCAGTAACGCCCATCCAGGCTAATCCCCGTGGCATCTCCGTCCGGACATAACAAATCTGGAGCTGGGGTATTTCCTCTTTCAGCTTATATCCGCTTAGTCATCCTTCCAGTACACATCGACGCATATCGAAGAACGAAGCCCCTGGCCTGAAATAGGTAGATGATTGCGCCATTTTTTCTTTTATCTGGTCAAAGATTATAAATCAAGTTCTGCCTTCATTAGATTATGCAAAAGTATCCACATCTCCAGAGAGGAACCACCATTCCATGTTAGCATGGTTATCGGCACCCATCGAATTATCACGAATCTGATAGCGAGTCAGTTTTAATTACTAGCAAGCAGTAATATAGGCGTCAGTTTTCTTACCGCATCTTGCAATGAGCCTGCACCATTGATCACATAAGGTTGCGCTTCGCTGTCTGACGGCTCATTTTCCGGTGGTGTATGGGGTAAGCAACCCCGAAGCACACCATGAGCAATTATAAGACGATCCTTGATCGTTTCCAGGATCTTCTCTTCAACTGGCTGCCCTGCAATCAATGCATCAATTTGGGCCAATAATGCTGACACCATGACATAGGGTCTGAAATTTGTATGTCCAAGCTTCATCCGATCCATGGTCGACTCGATGTATTCCTCGACGTATCTTCGAAGGTCCTTTCTTCCATCTAGAAGGGTTTTCTCTTTGGTGAACAAAGAGCTTGTATCCGTTTCGATCTGGTAAATCATTTCGTCGGCAATGAATGTTGCGGCTTGTAGAGGAGCTGCTCGAAAAATGCCTCCACCCCAGAGTCGGAGGTTAGTGTATGCGTAGTCGGTCATCTGCGAACAACTGGGTAGAAATAGACGAGCAATGTCAAGACAGATCTTTCTAGAATAGTAATATCTATGGTCTGTTTTGGCTTTGGTAGCGTAGGGGAAGTGAAGGGCGAAGAGGTATTGGTGAGTCAGTAATTCCATCATATAGGTCTGAAATTCGGAGGGAGACCGCGAGGAGGACTTCAAAGATTGAAAGGTGGCAGTATTGGAGGCACAGATTTGAGAGAGCTCTTCACTCAAAGCCATCGTCTGTTCATATGTTGAAAAGTTGTAACGAAAGTCGTTGACGAAAGCTGCGATCTGCAGCCGAACCGGGAGAGATTGTGTCAGCATAACCTGCAGAGATGAATCTGTAAACACATCCGGTGGTTGAATAGACAAGACAAATCGGTCCATGTCGTGCTTGAATTCCATATCGTCTATATTCACCGGAGGTTTGCAGTCATAGTCGGCCGCACGAATAAGCGGTATCCCGCCAGAGTCAACGCTCATTTGTACCACAATCTCCAAAACAGTAGCCCACAAATTCCTTCTCAACTGGATTTCCTGGGGAGGTATATTCGGAAAAGCATTTATTTCAGCGTCGATATGAAGACCAATCTGCATCGCCGTCTGAAGAAGGGACGCTGCCGTAAGCCGAAGTAGATCTCCATCAACATCATGCACAAGCCGGGCAAACACCAAAAGGCACTGAAGCTGTATTACTTCGACGGACAAACGGCACTTATCGAAAGGTGTAGTAACCCACGTATGAGCAACATAGATCCACTGTAAAGCAGATGATCGAAGCACGAATGCTTCCTGTCGCGGCTGAAAGACCGTACCAATTGCCATGACAAGCAATATCTTGGCCACGACATGAGCCTGGCTGCTCGTTTGCGGATTCGACCAGTACGACTCATATTCTTCCTGGAACTTGGGAATATGCAGGATCCTATAAATAGATCCAAACGTCTGCATATAAGATTGTACAAGTTTATCCGCCATCTCGCGTGGTGGGACATGGTCACTGGGGTGTGAAGCAAGGTGCATATGAAGCGCAATTTTGTCTTGAGCCTTGATCTCCCTGCTTGCTGCTTTGCATTTGTGTGTCAATTTATATACTTCGGTAGTTGGGTCGAACTCGTGTTTGACAACAACTCTTTTGACGGCGCTGAATGGGGATCTGAAATTCATCCAATTGCTCTGGCCGAAATATCGATCCTTGACAAAGATGCCTTTTAACCCTCCTCTCCAGGAGCAGACGTTATCGTCCAGTGGAGACGAAGGCTGTTTACTGGTAGTATTTGTTCTATTTTCGACAAGCTGACCTGTTACTTTTGTATGCTCGGGGATTGAGCGGTGATGCGCGGTTTGTACATAAGGCGGCGGCGGGCCTTGTGGCAAGCTGAATACAGATGTCATGGAATTCACCGATTGTGTATTCTCATCTGAATTATAGAAACAATTGAGGTCATGGAGTTTGCAATGCTCGCAAGGTTTACATCGATCACATCTTCCATTGTTAGCTCACAAGATATCGGGAACGAATGGCGAACTTACTTTATTTTCTTCCGCCGGCATTGTTCGCAGGAAAGCGCGACTCTTCTTCTTTTGCGCACTGCTGCCATTGCGATCTCAGGCTAAGTATGTCGTGTTGATATATACCCTTGGACAGCAAGCCGGATTGATAGTCGGTCACTCAGATATGGATCTACCGGAAGTATTGGAAGACGTTGCAACTGAAGCATTTATCCACCATGTTCTTTTCCAAGCTCGTTCAGAATACAATGGATGTATATTCATAGGACCGAGTCTTATCGGAACAAGTAAACATTTGAAGTGAAGTTGGCAAGGGATGACCAATCTCGGAGTCTTGGCAATGCTTCACGATTTTAACCCTAATCTCGGACATCACCAAACTCCCCGAGTATGCTACGAAGCGATGGCTTTGATTCTTCATTCGTGTAATTGAAAATTTAAAACAATTTAAAACCAGATCTTGAAATCTGAACAGTTATCTCCCTAAATACCGATTATAGTGATACCGGCTGCTAAGTCTTGTCAATTCAATTTAACCCTAAGCTCATACACGGCCTGAGTCTATCGGGCTTCATTTAGAGCTCAATGAAGCCGGACAAAGAAGATGTCAAGCATAGTTATGGTTCCTGAATATACATTACAATTTCACATGAAACATGATATAACAGTATTAAGTCAAAGCACAGGGCCACAGCCCGAAAATAAATGACGTCGCTTGAAATATCAACTCAACAAGAGATAGTTTAGCAAACTATACTACAAACTCAGTCGGTCAAGTGATCACCTCCTATATTAAGATACAAATAAACCTTCTTCAAGGATTCATCGCGATTCTTCCATGTCCTTGCCCCAATACGTACGTGCGTACTTTTACTTTAACTAGACATGCAAGTTGAAATGCACTAATCATACACCCTAGCTCAACTTCACGATCAAATCGATTGGCTCAACTGATAGACCTGGCCAAAACGTGGCGGTGAGTGAGCCAGAGTTTGATTCGATCGCTTGTTTCTGTTGACTGTTTATCGAACGTGGAGTGGCGAGGCCAGGGAGGGTATTTTAGTGCTTTTGCTTCACTTACTGGGGTTGCTACGTACGTACTTCCAAGGTTTGGTGCACTTTTAGATGAATATTGGAAGAGTTGATATTGCCTGATCAATGCGAGTGTGTGTAACACTGCCGGGCTGAGGATTGTGATAAGCTCGATTATTTTAAAACGAATTTTCTTCATGTTTTGAAAGTACGTATTAACTGATAGCCAGCCATAGAATACGTATCACATGTATATAATTCGCCGACCGATTGAGAGTCATGATAACCGAGTGTCTAAACCCTGATCAACTCTGCGTAAAAAGTGTCGCAAAATCGAGTGGGGATTCGGGGAACTCGAAACTTTTATCTTGTCAATCAAATTTCTTTCCTGTCACGTTCTCAAGGTAATCTTTACCAGCAATCCAATCTTCAATGGCAAATGGCGAAGATCCAAAATGATTCGATGTTCCCCCTCTTTTCCTTGCATCTTGGCTTGTGGGGGAAGCTATTCCCTAACCAACTTTAGGCCCAGCGCCATCTCCGAAATCGAGTGAACCATTTCAACCAAAGGGACCCTTTTCAGCCATAGAGAAGCGCTGGACGGGTTAGCACGGCCCAAGTATGGAGACGAAAGGGTTCATTTACTCCAGAATTAAGAAGCCATATTCCGTACCTAGGCAGTTCTGAGTTAGCCTGTACCTCTGGAGGAGACTTACATAGTAGGCCAGCCCCTCATTTTCTCTGATCGTGTCCCTCACGGGCCTCACCCAGTCAATCTTGCAGCCATGAGGCGTTTGTGAGCCGAGGCCCTCGTTCAATTAGTCTGGTGAAAAGTCATTGCAGTCTGTACTCCGTATGGTATGCCGCAATGAAATTTCCGGTTTTCCCGCAGTACTACTCTGTACTATTGGCATAAGCTGCAGGATTGAGGTCGAGGTGTTGATCATATGAGATCATCGTCACTAAGCACTCTGTCCTATTTGGCCTTCTTAAGTTCCTAGTATGTGGATGTACGTACTACGCTACAGGGTATGATAGTTCTCGTCCTACCACTTACCACTAGTTAAGTTACTTGCTGCATGCAGTGACATATGATTTGCCGAGCTTTGCGGATGCCTGTGCATGAATTTGTTTCAAATCATCTGCAGATGCTACTGTACATACATACGTCCTCCACTTCCCCTGACAGGTTCGAAAGTGCTTTTCGGTCGAGTCATCGATCTGATCGGTTCGCGACAGATCTGTGTCCTCAACTCTTCGCATATGTTGGTACACATACAGTGAATCAATAGACAAGCGATAGAAGAAGACAATGGACTCAACAGGCGTCCTCGGCAGCCTCACGGCCGACCAAGAGGCTCGCCTCCAGCAACTATGGATGTTTTTACTGAATGCTTTTGAGGGCCAAGAATTTATTGACGGCAATTTCTCCAGCATTTCGCGGCGTTCACTGAGTATCGATGAACCGCCACTATCGCCGTCCAGTATCAACACTACATTTTCCAGCGGTCGTCGCAGTATGTCGTTGTCAAGCAGTAACAACCATGTCAGCAATGTCAATAATTTCAGCAACCCATTCGCGAACACAGTCCCGAATACACCAATATCCCCCGCATTCTCACCAACCTCACCAACAATGACCTCTGATCTCAACGTCCCCAAACCCCAACATCAAGGATCCCTCAAACGCCTTCGCCGCCGCACCTCACTGTTGAGCAGCAACGGAGGTAAGAATAGCAACGAAAAATTCCCCACCGAACCATCAACCCCGACCACTTTACGCAGAGCATCAACCCGCAAGGGCTCTCTTACATTCCAAACCCAATCCATGGGCGGGATTAATCTACGTCCCAGCCCGCAAAACGCAAAAGTAATGCAACGCGTTTTGGCATCTTACAAACTCACGCCGGATGAATTGCGATTAGGGTTACTGGCGTCGCTGAAACAAGACCACCCGGATGCAATGCTTCTCCGGTTCCTGCGCGCACGGAAATGGGACGTCGGAAAAGCGTTCGTCATGCTCGTTGCAGCGGTGGCGTGGCGTACAAAGAAGATGCATGTAGACGAGGACATCCTACCGCGCGGCGAAATCTACGCTTTGCAACAGATGCGCAGTACAAACAAGAAAGAGAGACGGAAAGGGTGGGATTTCATGAAACAGTTCCAAATGGGCAAGAATATAATTCATGGTGTGGATCGGGCGGGGAGACCGATTATTGATATTAGGGTTAGGTTGCATCGGGCGGAGGATCAGTCCGTGGAGATGTTGGAGAGGTATATTGTGCATACGATTGAGAGTGTGAAGATGTTGTTGAGGCCGCCTTTGGTTGAGACTGCCGTAAGCCTCCCCTCTCTTACGTGATAGTTAGGTATATGTTGGATTGTGTGCTGATTTGGGTAGATACTCATATTCGATATGACGGATTTCTCAATGGCGAATATGGATTATACGCCTGTCAAGTATATCATCCAGTGCATGGAGAACTTTTACCCGGAATGTCTGGCAGCAATCATCCTGCATAAAGCGCCATGGTTCTTTTCTGGTCCGCCTTCCCCATTCCCCTTCCCCCC
>LHCL01000075.1:61334-138408 GCA_001305275.1 Talaromyces verruculosus
TTTTTTTTCCTCTGCACACATATAGTACTAACAGCGAGTGGAAAGGAATCTGGAAAATGATAAAAACCTGGATGAACGACTCCCTCGTCTCAAAAGTGCACTTCACAAAGACCCTCGACGATCTTGAGCGGTTTATACCTAGGTCAAATATTCCACCTGATCTGGGTGGTACAGATGATACGTATGAATACCACTATATTGAGCCGGACATGAACGATCGTGCCGAGAATCTGTCGCTAGACGTGCACTCCCCCACACGCGAGTTTTTGGCTTCTCAGCGACAGCGTATAGGCGAGGATTTATTGGAGGCGACGCGGCTATGGCTGCAGACCATCGCGATGCGTGACGGGATCGGGTTAGCGGTTCAACAGGATCGGCGCGCAGAACTCATCGAGGAATTGAGACTGAATTTCTGGAAACTCGACCCCTTTATCCGTGCACGATGCCAATTGGATCGTGAGGGAATCATTGTGAGTGATGGCATTGGCACGATTGATCATTATCCGCATCTCAGGGCTCGAGAGAGGAGGGGGACGGATGTTTCGATGGAAATGGAAGGAGGGGAGGCTGTTACGTCTCCTTCGCCTTTGACGAATACGAATCGAATCTCTCAAGGGGGACTTGGATTGGGATTACTGTCGCCTTCGTCGTCGACGTTGGGCGAGGATGTTGAGAAGGTCGATGTAGCAGACAAGGAGAGACCCAAGACACAGACTCAGACACCTCATCATCCACTCAACTTCCTCGATGATGTGAGTATCAGTACTGATGACCATGATCACGATGACCACGACAGCACAGCCCGCGACGAGATAATGCAGGAATACATGGACGACAATTACGACGACTACGATCACCACCCGCACCACCCGCAGGTTATGTCCTACAAGCGAGAAGAATACTACCCCCAACCACCACAACACCACCCACCACCGCCGCCCCTACCCATCAACATTAACAATAACAATCACCTCTCCGCAGCACAGCAAGAGAGTGACATCCACAGCGACATCAGCTTTGATCTAGACGATCTCGACGAGGAAGATGACGAAGAAATCGAGATCCACGACGCAGTTACGCAACGGATTCCGTATCCGAGAGGAGGAGGGATTGTGGAGAGGGCTGCTGTTAGGGTTGTTAATGTTCGATAACATCTACCTGCTCTTTTTTGTGCTGTTTTTCGCTTCTAGCCTATCCTTAGTATATCCTTTGAGCATTTTTTCCCTCTCTTTCTTTCGTTATGCATTGAGCTTTTTCATTGGACTGTATTTTACTGGTTTTCCTTCTCCCCTTTTCTTCTTCTGTTGTTGTTTTAAATGATGATGAATATTGATGGTTCCTCCTAACTCGGTCCGGTCATCTGGGACTGGATTAGGAATGCCGTTCTAATTTGTGATGGATTTTGTTATGTATATACCTCTTCGTTTCTATCCTATCTCTTGAACTGGTTCATGTATCTATTCATTCATCTCCATCTTTCCAGTTTCTCAGTACATACATACCTACGCACCGCCTTGTACATGATTCATTCCATCTCGGTTTATACATTCTATTGATATTATGTTATGAGCTGACCTCATGAGGCATATTCGGGCGAAGCCCTCACAACAGCCACTCTCTTGACATGAAGCTATCCCCAGACCCTGACGGCCTGCCCGGATATGAAGCCGTCCCTGCCCCGGTTACCCTGCGTTACGGCGCCTACTCGGAACCACATGACACCTATCTATCCAGAGCTTCCGGAAGGAAGCCTACCGGAAGGAAGCCTACCGGAAGCCCCTATTCCCCTTGTCCTTATAAGATTGTATGCGCGTGGAGAACCTGTTGTTTCCTTCTTTCTTTCCTCATGTTACGTTTTCTATTCAGATATGCCCTTATAGTGAGCATTAGGCGGGACTAGCCCGTAACATATTATCTCTACAACCTTGACTCTACAACCTTGGCAGTAACAAGCCCTTGAGCATATGTTCAATACGTAACTATATTCCCAAAAAAAATATATACAACCCCCCACCCATCCCAAATCCATCACAAGTCCCAAGGTTGACTCCATCAGAATCAAATATATACATCAAAAACATTCACCAAAAAACCAAAGGCCCAAACATGTGCCAACCAACTCCGAAAGCCCTCGTAAATCCTCAACCTCAACCCCCCCAAAACACCAAATGATCCAATCGCGACCCGGATTAATGACTGATTGATTAATATGAAATGACAGAAAATCGGAAACAGGAAAAAAAAGAAGTGTGGATAAGTATAAGGAAAGATAAGGAAAGGGAATAATTGTGAGAATGATTGGGTTGTAGCAGCGCTGCTGTACGGGTGTGGTTGTGGTATGTATGTAGGGTGGAAATGGCAAAATATGTCCGGTGTAAATGGCGGTGACGATGGAACAGAAACAAGGAAATGAAACGATAGTAATCTGCCCCAAGTAGATATTGTCGTGGTATATCAGATAGGCGGAATATTATTAATGAGTGTTGCGTATATATTTTGGCTGCAATCGAAAGAGTATCCGTTTTATAAAAAGTGAAAAAAAGCCATGATTCGTGACATATTAACCGGAGTTTTTTTTAACTGGCGCGATTAATCTTGAATGGAGCCATGGTCCTTTGACCATACCGCGTCATGCGGAAGGCGGTTATATCGATAGAGACCTCGGAAGTATCAGACCGGTCATCGACTTCGAGTAGACCTGCATTCAGTTCTTCGGGGTCATTTCCACTGGAGTCCTTGGATGTAATAGCAACGGCAGCAGCGGCGGGTGTCTCCAATTCATCTACTGCAATTGTAGCGTTGGATTTCGTGACTTCGTCTACTTCTTGCTGCTCTTGCTCAGCTTTGAGTCTCTCCTCTTCCTGTTCGGCCATTGACGTCGAGGCTTCGAGGATGTATTCATAGGCCTGTCTGATCCTGTCTAATTCGTCTAGACAGTTTCCCTCACGCAGAAACTTGTAAGCTGCCGTTTCGCACAGATTCTGCGCATTCTCCAGTTGACACTCAATAAAGTCAAAGGGACTCTCTTTCGCTCGCGTTGGCGGTTGATAGCGTGGTTGTTGGTGAGGAGGTAGATAATTCGTCTGATACCGACCTGATCGTTGCTTCATCATAAACATGCGTAATTGTAACTGATCTTCCAATCCATCATCATCATCTGTTGCGGTGGCCACGTCCGGGTCCACTTCTATATCCGCTTCGGCGGCGTCTGAGGTTATTTCTGGGATACCGGTTTCATGTGACTTCTTCACGGGGATGTGCATCCTCATTCGTCCTCGGAACGCAGTGCGCATAGATAAAGAAATGCGGGATGATCGGATACTGCTCTTGGCTGTCCAGATGTCTCGGA
Organism: Talaromyces verruculosus; assembly: GCA_001305275.1. Lineage (NCBI taxonomy): Eukaryota > Fungi > Ascomycota > Eurotiomycetes > Eurotiales > Trichocomaceae > Talaromyces > Talaromyces verruculosus. The sequence continues at coordinate 64,684 of LHCL01000075.1, forward strand.
CCATCTTCTCGAGGACTTTTTGGGTGTGGCCGTCGTAGGAAATGACCTGTACTGGTTTGCCGCGTTTGGCTGATGGGGCTGGTGTGATCGATTCGGAGGCATCAATTTTTGCTGTCTGGTTGACTGGTTCGGTGGTTTTCACTGTTCGTTGTTTCTTGACGCCATCGTCTTTGTTCAATGACTCCCTCGACAAGAACCGTTTGAGACCCTGCGTGGTCGGCTTCACGCCTCGCTGACTGCGAACAGACGATAGACTGCTGCTAACCGACTTCTTTCGGCGGAGGGACGACGGTGAATCATTTAGTTTCTCAGCGTCGGCGGCGAACTCGGCTCGCTTGGTGTGGACATGGGCGGACAGCTGGTCGACATCGGTGATCCAGGAGGGCACATTATCGCGGAGCTGGATGAAGCAGGCCATCGTCGTTGATGTAGAGAGTAATGGGTGTCCTAGCGACGGTCGTTATGCTGCCTCGGGAGAGGTTGTTCGGATGGTTCCGTGCGATGGTAGATGGAATCAAATGGCCAGCATATCGATTGATGGTATTGTCGTATTCGTAGATAGGAATATGGCTGAACAAAGCAGGAAGAAGGGATAGTTATTGAATAATGAAGTGAATGAAAGACTGAAAGAATGAAAAAGACAAAGCCGGGGACTGGAGCCCGACGATGAGAAGGTGGCTGCGGGTGGAGACGCGGGCCGTAGTGAAGATTAGACTGAGTGACGACTTGGCATATTCCGCGGAGTAACTTGGCTGAGTCGCGATCCTCGCTTATTACTAGTACGTAGTAAAAGGTAGTTAGTCTGACACTGCACTTCTGCTGAAGAATCTACTGTGTATACTTCCGAGTCCATTCTATATGCCCCGTCACCCTCAGACAACAGACTGCTACCTTCTCTACTCTCCAGATTAATAAATAGTACATCCCAATGCCTGGCTGTACTCTGGCAGTGTACTACATACTCTGTCATACGTGTACTCGTATAGCCCCCCTTGGCCCCGAACCGCTGATTCAACGATTCAGCGGCCCAGACCGCCAGCGCAACGCTGATTGGCTCCGGAACGCCGGGAAATGGGGATTTCCTCACCGCGCACACTCCACTCGCGGCCAATCATAAAATAATCCACTAAGTGTCTGCGCACAAAGCAGCCAATAGCAGCCCGCTGGCGACCAAACTAGCTTCGTTAGCGCGGCGGGTGTGGCCGCGCATCTTCCCAATTGGGATTTGGTTGCTTTTCTCAATTTTGGACGTTATCGAACTTTCGAGGGTAGAATGACCAGAATCCACTGCCCTGGATCAGATCGACTACTTAAACTCTGACTCCATATTTGTCTGCCTACCTGTTACATCCATCGCGCCAGATTGGTCTTTTCCTTCGTAGAGCTAAGAGTAACACACCGTTTGGTGCTTAGTTCTCTCCTCCTTTAATGCTTATGCGCAGTTGGTGAGATGCACTGTTTACCTCCTTTGGCAATTATGGGATCGCATCCGACGACGGATCGACGTCGACACGCTCGCAACGGCAACTTGCCGAGCTGACTGGATGCAGTGTCAGGCATTCTCCTGTGTTGCAGCCAAGAAAAGTAACGAACAGCATGTCTCTGTGCTACTCATGCAGTCTTCCAAGACGGGGTACGCACGCTTGCTGATCGTTTCTAATTCCTCCCCAGACTGTTGGAACTTGTGAAAGCTTGTCGAATAATGGATACAGTTATGGCACATGCTAGTCTGCGCCAGAAAATCGGAACATGGAGACATCCTGGTACTTACGCAGTACTCTCTTACATAGTATACTATGTAAGTTATATCAAGGATCATCTGTACCCCGATTCGGCGACCATTAAAGCCAGACGTACTATAGCCCGTTAGTGCTTGTTGGTGCGCATTTGTTGGTCGTTCTATGGTCTTGGAACGGTGCGTAGTTGCATATCAAGTGCCGTGTAGCAGGGAATAGTCGCGTAAAAACCAACCAACAGTGTTGGTTTATGAGGTAGGCATATGCCGCAATGTTTACGACATGCGACTTGCCGAGAACAAGGAACGCCATTGTCGATACTAGCTCGAGGTGGATGAAGAGCGGTCTAGAGGTAAGTGCATTGATTTTTTATGGTCAAAAACTTGCAGTACTATCATATTTGTACATTGTCCTACCACTATAAACAAGAGGTTCGTGGACTTGGTTTAAAGTGTATTAATGAGGCTGTCGAGATCGACCAACGTTGGTTGGAAATATGAGGGACGGTAACCGAAATACGGATTAGTGAATTTATTAAGGCTGACAAGCCCCCAGACGAGTTTTGCTGACAAGATTCCCTCCTGTCATGATTTCTACTTCTAGTTATGTTTGAGATTGGAGGATAGCCAGAACACTAAGAAGAAGTCGAGGGCTTTCCGCTGGCCGTGGTAACCTCTGGACGGGCTCCTGCGAGCGAACGAAGTTATGTCAGGGTAGGGCTACATAAAGTGAACGCGAATCATTTCAAATAGATTTTCTCCTAGAATCGATAAGATAAAGGCATGAGGTGAACTGAACGATCGGCATCGCTACCTCTGCCAATCTTATTATCCTCAGTGCCCAACCCTCAGGCAAACTTACTTAAAAGCTCACCCTTATCCTAATAGCACAACCATATCGACACCCAACCCCCCACATTCCGACTGCTCCCTCGTACCATCTTCATGGTACGCATTACGCAAATCAAATAGCGAGTCTTTCGACCTTCGCCTTGAGCCACTGAATCTGCGAAGCCAGATCGCTCGCATCGTTCGAAGTAACACTAGCCGCAATGATGGGCCGACTCACGCCGCACGCTCGTCCAGGCGCAGTCCTGCTCGGAACTCAGATGTAGGGCGCGTTTTTATCTTCGCAGAGGAGCGGGAGATGCATCACGATGGCCAGCCGGGAGCCATCGCCAGCCATTACGATGAGCTCGGATACGCCGCGGTCAACGGTTTTTGGCAGCTATAGTAGAAATCGATATTAGTTATACTTACTCAGTAAAGAAGAAAAGAAGGGTAGAACAAACCTTAATTCGCGCCCTTTTTGAGCTGTCGGTAATGAGTGGCTTGTTGCACAATATCGAGAAGCTCTTGTGACAGAGTCTCGTCAGCCATTGGCCATGCTATGGTTATGACGTAGTAGAAGTTTTTGGCCAAAATGTTGGGAGCGTCATACCTGCGCTGCTGGAATCCATAGCGGCTCGCCTAGAGAATAGGTTCACTGCCTGCGCTGTGTACGGTTGTCGAGAGAAAGAATGATGGGAATTCCTTAAGATAAGTTAGATAACGGTTAGCCACGTGATGTCTACCTCGTGTTTGCGTCGTTTGTCTAGAAATCACGATGATCCGCAACGCCAAGCTTCAAATTTTGGATAGTTCGATAGCTTCAACACATCGACTAAATTATTCGACGACATTACACCGATCTTTATCTGAAACTCAAAATACAGCATTGTCCAGAAACATTATCGATTGATTATTCTTCAAAGATTTGAACCGCCATGGGCATTACAATCCTAGCCCCCGCAGTGGAAAACGCGGCCTCACAGTACACTGATGGAGATTTCGAGGCACAGGATTCAGAGGGCGATGTGGACATGGACAGACTGCAGATCAAACGGCCTCGTCTAGGTCAAATCACAGGATTTGGTACCGGAACCGTCGTTCCTGGTGAGACTGTCACCAACGACCCCCAATGGATGAGGTATGTTTAACCCCGTTTTATTGAACATAATCCTCACCTGCGCAAATAATCTAATCTGTTGTGTATAGAGGCCATGGAACATTCACAACCCCCTTTTCAACCTCCATCATCGCCACAGTCGCCGGAACAGTCTCCAAAACCAACAAATTACTATCTGTCCACCCCCTACGAGCGCGCTACATGCCCGAAATCGGCGACCTCGTCGTCGGCCGCATTGTCGAAGTCCAAGCACGCAGATGGAAAGTCGACATCGCCGCTCCTCTACTCGCACAATTACCCCTCTCCGCCATTAATTTGCCAGGCGGTATTCTGCGCCGACGCACAAGCGCAGATGAACTACAGATGAGAAATTTCTTCGTTGAAGGAGACCTCGTCGTTGCGGAAGTGCAGAGTGTACATCAAGATGGATCCGCGACGTTGCATACCCGATCGTTGAGTTATGGGAAATTGCGAAACGGTGTGTTTATGGCTGTGACGGGCACGGGTGGTAGCGGTTCCGCTACTAGTAAGAAGAGTGGTACTGCATCGAATATCGCTGCGCCGTCGTCGGCAGCGGCAGTTGGAGGCGTCGTTCGATCACGACGACAGAAGTGGACTGTCAACGCCGCCAATGGTGGCGGCGATATCGAGATAATCCTCGGCGTGAACGGGTATATTTGGATCTCGAAACTCGCAGCTGGCGCTGCTGCTGCGGCTGCTACAGAGACGGTCTCAATCACCCGCATGGAAGAGATGGCCACACACTCGATATATTCCAGTCAAAACGACGAGATCCCGCGCCAGACAAGACGCGAAATCGCGCGGTTAGCGGGCTGTGTTCGCGTCCTTGTCGAAGGCGGCGTTCGCATTGAGCACGACACAGTTATGAATGCGTATAATGCTAGTCTGGAGGTTGATCTAGAGATGGCGGATCAGGAATATGATGCTTCCAATCCTGCCGCTGCGCAGGAAGGACAGGATTATTTGGGTGGAGAGAAGGCGCAGCGCATTCTTGAGATGATTACTTAGGATTGATACTCTGTGTGTGTGTGTGTAGGTATGCATTTGATGGTGTTATGAAGATACCCTATAGATGATTATTAAAATATATCATTCGCCTTGCAATATTACAAAACATCGCTATACTCGTTCGTAGTACAATAAGATCTTGGCACAGTTATCATTTCAGGTTTGAATGAATAATTGATTCTCAGCTGCATGAATCGAAACATCAAAATGGATAAAAAGGTACGTACGTAGGGGCTTACCTACCTACGCAGGCGCTATCTACAAAGCCAGCTATCCATCATGGTATCGAGTTGCATCTAGCTTCGACAGTCCTTAAGTCTAGACCTTGTGACAGGGCTGGGATTAGGGCTAACCCTTCAGGTCACGCATCTGAATAGGTACATATGTAACGCCCAGAACAACGACGACTGGACATGTTTGAAGTTCCAAAATTTCTCTATAGTATGATGCCAAGGCTATAGTATGGATTATTCCAAAAGGAAATATACATCAGGTTCCACTGGCCTCCTCCGAAGAAAAAAAAAAGCAGAGAAGGGGATAGTACCTTCATCAAAAGCCTACGCCGCTACGATTCGGCTGAAAAGCTTGAAACTTCTATCGTGAAACTATGCTTCTTGATCTTGGTGCTATTAGGAACGGCACTTGCATTTTTGACGAAATATTTGGTTGAGTTTTGCGGTTTCGATTGCTTTTCAGCAGGTAGTATGGTAGGAAGTTGAGGCAGCAGTCGAATAGGTTGGGGACGATTGATCATTTTTTTTTGAAGATTTTTAGGATAATTAGTCAACTGGTTGTATATTCTGCTGGAGGGGTGGAGGAGGGTTACGTACGGGATGTTGATTTGAGGTTTTTTTTTGGTGAGTACTTCCACTTTGCCAGTCAGTCTGTCGAGTTGCTTGTTCATTACACTAGCAAGGTTGGCGGTGCGCATAAAAGGCACCCATCTTAAAATCGCAGATGCAGCTTGTCCCCCAAGTCGATTTTACCTCTATAAACTTCACATTCATCTCAGCCCAAGCAAACACGATTTGGGAACTGGATTTTCACAGACCAGCATTGACTTGCCAGGCTGTCAATGCCAGCTTTCACTAGTAGGTTGTAGATACCATCTACGAATCAATGTAAGGCATGGGATCCGGCCTACAGAATTTCCTACGCTTGTATCTCCCGGACATCGGATTTGTCCATGGCCAAAATATGAGCATCATATCATGACCACCACCTTTTTTTTTGCAGAGTAACGAACTTGCATTTTTTGCAGTCTGCCAATGAAGGCAATGAGCTCAGCGAGGGACGACTGGTATTGGCCCGGTGACTCAATCATATCTCAAAAGGGGTTGATTGCGTTGACGGATGTCCTCGGAGAGGCGCTTGATGTCCAGTCCCTATGTCAGCAGAAATAGTCACTATGATCCGTGAAAAGCTACATAGATGTATACTCCATACTCCAAGGAACCTTTATGGACAGCCTACAGCCTCATCATATTCCTCACACTACGCTGCGTACTCAACGGCACTGGTAGCGTTCATCGCAAACGGATGCCGAACATTCAATACCCGAATTCTCAACTATTCTACGTATAACTCGTGACGTACCCCCTGGTCTACAGACTGGATAAGAAAATGGCGTATGTGCAGATCCATGACGAGGATCGAAATGGCAAGAGTCCGCTGCCACCGTATCTGAAGCGAGCGGAGATATCGTTGTCGCAGAATGATTATGCAAGGAACCGGCATGTCATGGATGAGATTGAGATGAATGTTAAGGAGGACGCATCATCAATGATGTGACGAGGTATAATGGAAGAGCTAGTCGTCAGATGTAAATACTAAAGGACTGATTCATGCAAGGGTCATTCATTAAGCGCCCAAAGCGCAGATGGTGCTACGTAGATACGAAATATATGGACATATGGATTACAAAGTACTAGATAGCCTCGATGCAGATGTAGCACTCTTCTCACTAACTACTAACTTGTATACTAAGTACGATAAGCTTTCGATGCCATGTTCAAGAGAAGACCTTTCTGAATATATGGTATATGGTCCATGTGCAGTACTCGCTATCAGGATATCAACAACTTAGTATCCGACATCGCCAGCGTCGACGCTGTCAATGTGTTGGCGTGCCTGGTATCTGGCCTTCTCCTTGTCAATGAAGTCCAGTCCCTTGGTCTCAACTTCGCGGTCAATGAAAGCACCTGCAAAGGCGGCCATGATCTCTTTGGCTTTCTCGTGGCTCTCGGGCTGGCCTGTGAGTTGATTACACAGGTTAGCGTTCAGTTCTAAACAGGAGCAGATAACAGGGGACCTCTTTTTTTTTTTTTTTTTTTTTTTTTGACTCACCATTCTCCTCGCAGTGTTTTTCGTAAGCCTTAGCGGCTTCGTAAGATGCGGCACCGGCGATCAGCTCGTGAGTGAAACTGGCCTCATGCTCGGTGTTCTGGTATTGCTGGTAGGTGTTTGCCTGCTCGGAGTCGTCTGGGAATAGCCCGAATTGAACGTTAGCATCAGTCCACTTTTCGGGGTGCTGTGAGATAGATAGAAGATAAGACTTACCGCTGAACCAACCCATGTTGAAAGATGTATAAAGAATTGATGTAGAAGGAGTGAATTTGAAAAAGTGTAGCTCGGTAGACAAGTTGGAAAAGCAGAAGAGGGAGAGAGGGGTGCTTTAAATACCTAGGCCAACATTCGAAACATCCACTTCTCCTGGAGGGGTAAAACTAATCCATTATGTTGTCGGGATCTTATCTGAACACCAACGACAACAACAACAAGTGGAGTTTCTCTTTTGATCTACAGACTTTCATCGTGGGTAGTCAACTGGCGACTCATGTCTGGCGAAGTCTGTCGGAGATGGAACCATTGGCTGTATATTCCCCGCACGACCAGCCACAAAGGCCCACGATGCTTGCATCCGGACCGACTTGCATGGCCCTAGGTGACATCCCTGAGGACTCGGCAGGAGATTGGATGTTTAAGCTTTGTTGTAAAGCTTAGCGGGTTAGAGATGGGTTGGGTGTGGGTTTTGTCATGCAAGAGTCTGTATTGTTGGTCGCAGGGAATACCGTAAATGGCGAAGGGTTGGTGTTCCGAAGCTCGACTTAGGGCTTCGGTCTTCGTATACTTATATTATGCAATGATCAAATCGATATAAAATTTTATGAGAAGGCTATGGAATTTCTCTACAAAGAGAATGAATGATATGATAGAAGTATTTCTAATTTCAAAGAGTAAGTAACAAGTTTTCGCGTCATCATTTCCAAGGTTGAATTTGGCACAGACCTCGAGGCAGACAGCCATGGGTGGTCCTCAATAGGATACAGGGTACGTAGAGAATAATAATGACGAGCTATTCAAGCTTCTTAACATTTTAGATAGCAAGCATATCATCGTGTCCCAAGTCTGCCACATAAGTACACAGAATCATCAATTGATGTTGATATTGAGAACCCACAACGCCCAGCGAACATATGCCGTCCTGGGGGAAAGTCGATATTCTTTTTACCATAGCTGTAAAGATATGTTCTTTGCGATTTTTTATGTTTATATGTTCTGTCGGTATGATCTTGGAGCTTCAGTATTTGAACAATCCTTTCCAAAGACTCTTACAAGTGTATCCATCTTGTTTCAAATCGTCCAGAGAACCGCAAGTTCAATATTCGGAGCTCTCCTGTCCCACCCAAGCAGGCAATTCCAAGGGGCTCCTACAGACGCCGCAAAGACAATACCGGTAGACCCAGATTCCAAATATATCACAGAATTCGGAGTTACGTGTGATACTTCCTATGGTAATGAAAAATCGACCTGTTTGCCCACGGATATCCACCTCGAACCCCCACAGGTCCCAGCCCGTAGAGGCTCAGTATCGAGAACCTGGTAGGTGACAAAGGTCTCGCTAAAAGGCCGTGTCAAGGTACGTTTATGCCGGGACAAAGAACAACTTCATTGCCCGTGCCTCGGCATATTGTTTACTTATGATGACGAACATGTTGAATCTCGGGCAAGTACGCTGGGATCTTGATATGACTCAAGAGGTTCAGAGGCCCGTGTGCGTCCAAATCCATAACAATAACGGACAGGATTATGTTAAGAACATTGCGAGACTGTGGGCTGGCTACTTATGCTGCCAGAATACGATACCATCGTTTGGTGGCTTGGTCATCTTGGAGATAGGATCATCTTGCAACAACAACAGAAATGGTCTGTTTCATTTTGACTAATGATAATCATAGAGCCAAAAAGAGGAGTCAGAGATCTGTCGCCCCGCGTAAGCTTCCATGCTTTACCTTTCCTAGCCCTAAGCCCTAGGTAAGTCGGACAAGAATCGAAGTTAGTACCGTGACGGAGAATTGCAGGGTAATCATGGCCTACGCGATTTTCTGATTCATCGGACTCATTTGTACTCAGTTAGCCAGGCCAGAATAGCCCCGATAGATAGTGATGATATCCGTGGATGTGTCTACGATTGAGGATGGGACGCAAAGCCTGTCTTTAGACGCAATCGAGGCGGGAGCTATGTCTATACACCATCTTCCAAGGTTAACTACCCTGCCATATTGTGCTTGACAACCGATAGCAGCTTGTAAATTTCAAAGGGACTATGGAAAAGGAAATCTTTTAGGAAATATCAACTGAGAGCAAATCGTAGTAGACCAGAAATCATAGTAAGCCACTTTTCCACCCTCCTTTAGCTTCAAAGAGTTCCCCGACTTTCCTACTCACAGAGAGAAGGTGCCTATCGTGATACCGTGGTGCCACTAAAGACAAACCAATCGGCATGTTGTTTGCTCCCTTGAACCCAGGTATATTGACCACAGGATTATGTAACGCCTACAACATATGAGTAAATCTCAAGTATATTTATAGTGTAAAGATAAAAGAACTTACAGTCCAGATCCCATTGAAAGCTGCACTTCCCGTAGACTCGAGGCCAATGGGCGCCTCATCTGGCACACTGGGTACGATAGTTGCGGCGTATTGCCGCAAGAGATTATCAATGACAGGTCGTGCACTAGCGATTTTATCAAATCCATCGAGTTGCTCGGCGTGAGATACGTTTTCCCTATTCTCCGCGAAGTACTTCATTGCATCTGAAAGCTTTTCTTTGGACGTGCGATATTCAGGAAGGAAAGCGGTTTCTCCATCCAGCGCCATCACTGCCTTGTACCATTTCGGCAGGTCGGTCATGCCTGCGGGGAACTCAATCTCTGCTACTTGAGCTCCTTCTGCTTCGAGTAATTGCTTCGCTTTTTCCATAGCAGCTACTGTTCCAGGCCCAGCCTCGTCCCATACCATCGTTTTGCAAAGGGCAAATTTAGCTCCATGTATTTCGAATTGATCAGGGACCGGCGTATCGTCATGCAGGGCAAAAACATCTGCTAACTGATCTAGGTCTTCTATGCTTCGAGCGTATAGACCGAGGGTATCATAAATTAGAGAAAAGATCTTCTGACCTTCTCGTGAGATGGAGTTCCAGGTAGGTTTCATTGCATAGATGCCATTGAATGATCCCGGTCTGATTATGCTGCCGCCGGTTTGCGTGCCGAGCCCGATGGGCGCCTGGAAGTCAGCTACAGCCGCTCCAGATCCTGAAGAAGATCCTCCGGGTGTCCTGGTCGGATCATGGGGGTTGCTTGTCTTTGTGCCCACGGTCACTGCCGCGAACTCTGTGGTAGTGGTCTTCCCAAGAATGATTGCTCCTGCATGTCGGAGGACCATGACAGACGCAGCGTCGATCTTGGGCGCGTCTCCATCATAAATCGGTGAACCGCATTGAGTAGGCATATCTACATACGACCTTTTAGTATAAGAAGCTTATTTTCTCCGCCATGCTTGGCTTACCTTTGGTAAATATAATATCTTTCACGGCTACAGCTACTCCATGGAGCGGCCCTCGGTCTTGGGGCGCAATTTCATCGAGTCTCCTGGCCTGCTCAAGAACATACTCAGGATCGATATAGGCCCAGGCTTTAACAATCGGATCCCGCTCTTGGATGCGCGAAAGCAGGGATTGGGCATACTGCACTGCAGTGAGCTCCCCTTTCTGGATTTGAGCGACCACATCCACTGCGCAAAGCTGGTATGGTTCCAGCTTTCGATTGGCCATGACGGGAGTTGAGTGTGTTCAGGCTTTTGATTTTTGTAGCTAAAGTAGTAGACTGGGAAATCGAGTTTATTTAATTGAAGTTCTCCGCTAATGTCCCAGGCTGTTCGCTGCGTATCGGATACTTTTGAGCCGAAAATTGACGGCGAAAACAATAAGCTCCTGTTGAATGCTAGGACGTTAATAATGCAATCTCACTGAGTTTAAATGTCTACATCTTTTTAGCTTAGTGGGGTCCCAACAGCTCCCGACAGCCTTTCCTTAACCAACACCGCACTAGACGATTACTCGCTATACCGGCTATATTCGGATATCCGAATACAAAGCTTGACTTAGGGTCTTTTCTCCGGCTACGGAGTACTAAAACTCGAATGGTGGCATTTGTGATTCGTGTGATGAGACGTATGCGATTTTTTTACTCTACCTCGCACTATTCTACCTCTTCAATACTTATTCAGCAATTACTTGTTCAAACAAGGTTACTAGATTCCTTCTCTCCTACATGCGCATCTTTCTGTTCTAACTCAGAAGAAACTGACATCCTATCAACTGTTGTGCTACTGTATCGTAGAAGCCTTCCCGTCCTTCATTGTCCAACCATTCCCATTCCGTAAGAGTTGACAACTGACCCGTAGAGAAGACCCGATAGTTGATGAACCGAGTTCCAACAAAATGATAATCTTCTACATTCAGATCTTATGGTGTAGTTTGTAGCTCTTAGGCTTGACTCAGGATTACTGCTAGTCATGCATACTTTTTGTATGGGGCAATTTAAAGCCCTAACCCTAAGCCCTAACTTAGTTAGGCAGGAATCGAAGTCGAGGATCACCAGGCCCAGAGAATCTGCGAATAAAATATGGTCTACACAGCTTTGCTCGATGGACTCTACGAATCCATACATGTCACCACTATTGACCTTCCTGTTGGCTTTCCTAAAGGATCCCTGAATGTCGTCGGCGATGGGATTCAACGACCGGCTTAGTCATCCACATTTTTAAGGTTAACTACGCTGACAAAGTTAGTTTGAAACGACTGATTCGTCGTTTCAATCTGTGCATCTCACATCTTCGGCGCGAGATACGGGAGGGGTACGATCTTTCTCTAATTAATGTCAATTGAGGCGAATTTGTAGGGTGTTCAAGCATGGAACAAGATGAACAGGGAGAATCACGAAACTCCGTACGGCGGGCCGTACGTGGCTCGAGGGAAGCGACTCGGAGCTCCGAAAGATCAACACATCGTCTTCATAGTAGCGATTCTCCAGCACTTTCTAGAGTCTGTGATGGGTGCATTCGGTAAGAAATCTATTAACCATTTTGCAAAAATTGATATTTACATATTATATTAGGAGGAAAGTCAAGTGTATGTCTGAAGTACTAGATCTGGATGAACCCAACTAAGTCGAGCTTTTGCTTTCAGGTGATCAAAAACGTCCCACTTGCTCACGTTGCCTGGAGCGCGAAATAACCTGTAGTTACTCCTCAATACGCCGCAAGCCTGGGCCCGTGAGAGGCTCACACCACGCCAAGCAGTCAGAGAAAGCCCAAGAATCTCCAGGTATTGGCAATTTTGTCTGGGCTTCTTGTGCTATGTTGCTGACACATGCCTGTAACATATGGACAGGCCATCGGCGACTTCATGCTAGTCCACGAATACAAGTTGACGATGACACGTATATCGATGATTCAATGTCAACTCCAGAGGACTCTCTTGCTTCCTCGACGTTTCCGCCGCGGGCTGCTTCCAAAGAGCCTAGTGTCACAGCTCAGTCTACCAACACGTTCGAGTTTGAAATCTCTTCCCAGCAGGAAGAGTATCTGTATGTACTCTCATTCGTCTTTGAGTACGCAATGAAGCTGACAGCGAGATCGAACATTCAAGTCTCATAAGTACTTCGACTTATTCCATGATGCCAACCCGATATATTCTCGAGCAAACTTCCTGCAGAATTACCGGAACGCCATATGCAGCAAAGATCTTATCTCTACAATGGTTGTTATTACAGCCAAGTTGATCGGCTTTGCTCCAGAAGGCTCAGACCTAGATACCCGCATTGACCATTTGCTCAGTTCAAATCATCTAGAACTCGATATCCTAGGGGACTCACCGACTCTCGACCAGATGCGCAAAGCATATATTTTGGCATTCTACGAGTTCCATCAGTTTCCCGGTGATCAGTCATGGATGTGTATCGGTAGGCTTACACGGATTGCCTATCGTGTAGGAATAGACAAGCTTGAGCGCCTTCCCACATTTTATCCCGACTGGGCTGCTATTAGCAAGGCTGAAATGCAAGAATGGCGGTTGCTATGGTGGTGCATTTATAAGATTGATTCATATACGAACCTCGCAGCAGGGACACCTTATTTGATTGATAAGGACTTTATCAACACCGCTCTGATGATGAGTGAACCGAACATAGCATCGTCAAACGGGGAACCAACCGAATCTGAAGTAGTATACCTACCGACCAGCTCCCAAAGTTTATGGGAGGTAATCCCCTCGCTAACTTCCGATCCGGAGACATTTCTGGCAAACATTCACATAGTTACTGTGACGGCCATGCGCGATGTTGCCTTGGTTGGCCGGATATATTTCCTACGCGAACATACGGGCACCGTTGAGGAGGTATTCAAAGAAGCTGAAAGACAGCTTTCAGCGCTTCGACTCGCACTTCCGTTCGGGTGGCTCAACACAGATCGGAACGCCTTGGCAGGTGAATCCCAGTCGGATCACCACGCAAGACTAGTCACCATATTTCATTTATCTTTCGCGCAACTATTTCTGGGGGTTCTAAAATGTAGAGCTGAAGAAGGTGACGAATGGACACGAAGCTGGCAAACGATCCTTGAAAATTGTCAGGACATTGCAAGAGCGGCTGCTCAGTGGGATAGCTCGTTTTGTGTCAGGGTGGATCCGGCAATCAACCTCGTTCTTCTCACGGCACTCATCTTTCTTGAAGTTCATAAGAAGACGAGTGTTAGCTCTACCGCAGTGAATTTGGAACCGAGTATCAAACACAATCAGACCATCATTCGCCTACTCTTGGACCAATTTGCAAAGATCTGGACGTTCCCGAGGCTTATAATATGTGAGAACAACCCCAGTGAAGATTCAATTCTTGTTTCAGCTTTAGCTAACACTAAGCTTCCAGTGTCCTTCAAAAGCTTCAGAGAATCTTTTTCCGGCGTTTCCGGTTCACTTTCTCAACGCCAAGTCAAGGCAATCCTTTTGAGTTATAAGGGTCCATTGCACCCCAGATGGGTGCAATTCCTCGCTTCTGTTCGTACAATTGTGAATGATGCTGGCTAGTTATAAAATCATATAAGAATGTTTCAGACCTGTGTTAATAGTGGTTTGTGACCTTGGTGATAGTCAGTAATCGGCTCCATTTATGTGACACCAGGGGCATTGACCCAGTAGAGATCGCAACCACCGCAGTAACTAGCTATAAATATACGCAGTGGTATTTATATCTTTTGTCAAGTTCTGCCCCGGCTCAATAGAAACACACTTCTCAATGTACGTGAAATCTAAGACCTAAGCTGTCAAAGTACTAGCCCAGTTTCTTCGAAATTGTTCCGCGGAACGACTTCGTGACCCACCTCAAGGCACAACCAACATATAATAAACTCGGTTGAATAGCTAGATCATCAATACTGTGCATGTTGAACATAGACCAAGACTATTTGTTAGGCTTATCCCAACGATTTTTACATAGGCAGATTTGCTTATAAACAGGCCCCCTCAAAGACTTCATAAACTGGAATGTTCACGGCAGCGGTTGTACCTACAGATTATTCCCAACATGTCATCAATGGATACAGAGGTTGTTATAGTCGGCGGTGGACCATCAGGTTTGGTCCTGGGCCTTTTTCTTGCTCAATATGAAGTCAAAGTAAGTCTTGATTCACACATCAATGAACAAACTATGGCGGAAAAATCTAGTAACACTCAATCTTCTCAGTCGGTTATCTTAGAAAAAGATGAAGAGATTACGCAAGATCCAAGGGGGGCTGTCCTTACCGGTATTGCTGTACGAATCCTTTATAAACTAGGTCTGGGGAAATTCATGCATCTCTTCGGCCATGGTAGGTTTGCAGGACATTGGATATAGCTAGACACATCACAGCTGAATGTTAATTTGGTATCGCAGAACTCACAGGGATTAACTTCCATGACACCTCTTTTCAAAATACCCCCTTTCTTTCTTTCGATATAGATGGAGATGTTCTCCAACATGCTTTACCCACTGCTATTCTCCTGAATCAGCCAAAACTCGGTGAGTCTGATCGTTGGGTACTGTCATCTACAGTCGGTTTTAGAACTAATTTAGAAGTAATATAGAGTTTTATCTTCAAGAGCTTATAAAAAAGTCACCATTCTGTACCCTTCATACAGGCTGTGAAGTAGTAGGTCGAGAAGAAAACGCGGGAAGTGTGGGCGTGCAATATCTTGACCGCAGCAAGGTCAAGCAAGAGCTTCGCGCCTCTTGGCTAGTAGGAGCCGATGGCAAGAGAGGAGTCGTGCGCAAGAACTTCTTAGAACCATCCGCAGGAATCCGACAAGAAAAAGGTATATTTGAGTACGACGGAATTTGGATTGCGGGAAACCTGAAGATTACACCTCCAACTCCAGATAGCCATCCCGAATTGCCATTCTGGCAGAACGGACAAGATCCTCAAGCTGTTTACGATCTATTTTGGCCAGCCGAATGGCACTTCTGTCGCCCGCCCGGTAGACCAGTAGCATGTGGACGGATTGGGTCTGCTTCAGAGCATCTGTGGAGGCATGAACTTGCCGTGCCTGAATGGGAGGATACAATGGATGCGGATGAACTATTTTGGGAGAATCTGACACCCATGATCACACGGACTGTCATGACAAAATCAAACGGTCCGATCCAAGTGACGTTTCCTCGAGACTGTATAGAAGTGCTTCGATGTCGTCCATTCCGCTTCAATCATAGGGTTGTCAACAAGTGGTTCGACAATCGCACGGTTCTGATAGGAGATGCGGCACACGTGTTCCCCCCCTTTGGTGGCCAGGGTGTAGCCAGCGGCATCCAAGATGCAGAAAATTTAGCCTGGAGGCTGGCTCTTCTGAGTAGGATGAATTGCCCCTCTGCGCTTCAGAACTCACTTTTGCAGTCCTGGTCAGTCGAACGTCGGTTGGGAATAGACTATGCAGCGAAATTCACCCTCATGAACGGCGAACTGTGCAACAACGAGCCAACACTCAAGATGAGAATTCTGGTACCTATAATGAGACTTATCTTGAGCCTATCATCAATGATGGGGCGACCATCTCCGGAAGCACAAGTTGTAGCCCACGGCTACAAGGCTTGTGCAAACGGCACGTTTCTGAGTGAATTTGACGGTGGTTCAAAGCTAGCACAGATTTATCTCCAGACTCATTCTGCAAACTCGAAAACTACAAAAATTGAGCTCTCCGATGTCGTTCTGAGTCGCGTGCGTACAATATTCACACTGGTGGTGGTTGATTCTCCGGTACCATCATATGATGCATGTGTGAAGGAGCATGGGGAACTCGAGGATATCCTCAACGAATATAAAATTCCGACAGAGCTTTTATCAAAGCAGTCCATCGTCTACTTTGATCCATCAACCTCGCCGAAGACGATACAGTCGATCGGACAAAAGCCGGTATCGTTTCCGGCATCGCGAGATCTTTTGACCGG
The DNA here is from genome assembly GCA_001305275.1 of Talaromyces verruculosus. Classification (NCBI taxonomy): domain Eukaryota; kingdom Fungi; phylum Ascomycota; class Eurotiomycetes; order Eurotiales; family Trichocomaceae; genus Talaromyces; species Talaromyces verruculosus. Next base: position 81,206 of record LHCL01000075.1, read on the forward strand.
TCATCCCAGTCGTCCACTCTACGATGAGAACCAATTCATACGTAGTTTAGGTGGCTCACAGGTAAAGTATGTGATCATCCGTCCGGATCAATTCATATATGCCAAGGCCAGAACGCTGGAGGAGCTACGACGGTGCTTTGAAATGCTCAAAGCCGAATTTTCATATTCGGATTAGCCTTCGTTTACAAAACCATGGCCTCTATCTGTTTTTCAACTCATACGTTTCTTTACTACCTTATCTGTATAATCAAAATGTATATTCAAGTGCTCGTGTATGCAAATATCATTCCTGCCATAATCTCGAAAATCAGCAACAATCTCCTCTAAAGTACCTGATACTAGAATTAAAATAAGTTCCGATACCTAGGGTATTACCAGTCCGAAGATTTAGGTGTATTACCATACGCAGCGAAGGGTATCAAGAAGTTCAAATCGTGTGGTTATGGCGGCATGCACTTTTAGACAACAACATTTGAAATTAGTCAACCTTAAGTCCAAAATAACTACCTATAAACATATTAACTAGCCTTATTCTTCGCAAAATCACCAGGTATTTCCGGTCCCCAGATAGCCATAGGACCAGCCGCGCTACGTTTATTCTTGTAATCAGTATTGACTACATCCCCATCAGCGTAATGCTCAACCTTAAAGCCACTCGAATCTAGCCAGTAATCAAATATCTGGCTACCCAGAACATGTCTCCCCACTCCCCAGACAGAACGCCATTTCTGTTGTTCCAGCCACCGGTGACCCATCAGCTGCGTGTCAAAGTCTGCTACCTCATAGGACGTGTGGTGCACGGATGTCTTTGTTGTCCCAGGCGGAGCACGAGATAGGAATAAGACATGGTGATCCGAGTACTCCTCTCCAAGATCAAGGTGCATAAAAGTCATGAAATCGACCCAGCCAAATTTGTCGTGGCTCAAAATGTCGGAGTGCACGAAGTTGAAGTTTGTAGTATAAAACTCCAGTTCCTGATCGAATTCGCAACAGATGTATCCAAGATGACCGATTTTGTGGACAAGGGCTGGGGCTGGTTTGAAGCGCTGGAAGACGCCGCATCTGCCCTTCTTGAACGGTTCGTTGAATGGACCCTGGGACTCAACGATCTGTGAAGGTATTTCGTCGGTTTTAATTTCACGTTCGTCTTGTCCGTAGACAACATGCATGAATGTCCCATTAGGTCGCGGGATAGTGACAAGACGACCTCCGCCTGGTGCATGGCTGATGTCTTTCACAATTGCGCCTTCCAGCTTCATCGCTTTCTCAAAGTTCTCTTCATCTTTTGCAACAAAAGCTGGGCCGAGGAATCTGGAAGATCGGGTCTCACTTTGTGACGCTACGTAAACATATGGATCTTTGCCATATCCGCGGTAGTAGATGGTGTTGCCAGTCCGTCTTTCCTCAATGAATCCAAAATCCTTGGCGAATCGTTGGAATTCTTTCAGGTTTCGATGCTCAAAATATACATGCCCGAGTCGTATGAGTTGTATCTTGGACGGATTGTTGTGGACATCTGGAATTGACATTGGAGGGACAATCCATTCTTGCACCCTCTGGGGTAGACGTGATACGAGACCAACAACATCCATTTTGTATCAACAGGGTTAAAAATCCTCTATTTCACTATTTGACAGTTGAGACCTCTTTTGCGGTTCTCAAAACATTTATATTCTTGCTCACTACGTACTAAGCAAACAAGTATGTGTATGTCCACTTAGCCGAATTGGTAGAATGTTCCGCGGAGTAATTTCCTAAGGAGATGTTGGATTCCACTACGAAAAGATGCGCTTCTAGTATAGAACCACTTGCTTCAACACACCCCCTCAGCTTAGGCAGGTTTAATGAAATGAGCTGAATTTTATGGGGAATATCTACACTGTCATTACTCCGTATATTTTAAGTATAAGTGCTGAATCGAAAACCGGATCTCGAGAGGTACTCAGACTCTTAATTGTTGGATTCCATTGTACTAAAAAGATGCGCTAATTTCTAGTACTATAGAACCACTTACATTCCAACAGGAGAGTCCCCAACGTCAATCGTTGTTGCGAAAGACAATGAGATGAGATTCATCATTTCCCAATGACCAAAGAATTTTCTTTCAAGGATCTTACCATGAACTCGGCGGCTCTTTAGTCTATCTAACATGGCAGACTATACTACATTGATAGGACACAGGTTTTAGTGTACAAGTTACTCTTGAGGGTTCCATCTATTACTTAAGAGGAGCTACAGGGTTTCAATAGTTTCATAATATGAACGTGTATGTACATGGACATGTTAATTGTCATTTTAATTCTACTCGAAAGATGTCAACCTTTCATGTTCACTTCATATCAACGCACATGTTTTCTAGCACAATCCATCCATACATGCCATCAAAAGAATGAGCTAAGTCGATACATAATCATGCCCCATACAACCCGCAAATATGTCAAACTTTGATTGTCATACAGTTAGCTACCAAGACGTCTTTCTCATTATCTTTGTTCCAAACTAACGAGTTATGCTCACATAGTTGATTCCTGGCTTTTGGGAAACACGATCCTGTTACGAAGGACGCCAATGCCACTGATTTCTACCTCTACGACATCATCGTTTCGCAAGAATCGCCTGGGTTTCTTGAAGACACCAACTCCGGATGGTGTGCCGGTCATTATTGCCGTATACGCCGGGATGGTCGTGCCTGTGAGGAAAAGTCAGAAAACCACTTACGATCATAATTGCACAGAGGAAAAAGGATGGACTTACTCTGGCTAATAAAACTAAGAATCTGCGATGGCGAGAAGATAACGTCACTCTTAATATCCACGTTTTGCATCACTTCTCCATTGACTCGTGTAGTCAACCGTGCTCCATCGCCATTCCTATAAACCGCCGAATTGACAAGCACGGGACCAATCGGGGCGAATTTGTCGAATGCCTTTGCGTAGAAAAACTGCCCGCCATTCTGTTCGGGCATTTGGAATACTCGACAACTGAGATCATTGCCTATGGTGTAGCCTAGGATGTAGGAGTTGGCCTCTTCGGGTGTGACGTCTCGACATTCTTTGGAGGTGACGAAGACTAATTCTCCCTAATGCAAACTTGCGTCAATTGAAAGATCTAGTTCTTATCCGTGCTGGAAAAGCGTCTTACCTCCCAGTCCGGAAAGTTCGACGCGCAATACCGACTTATGTGAATGTCCTCCTCGGGTGAAGCGAGAGAAGCTGAAGGCTTTGTCCAAGCGGGGGGATTCACCGGAACATTGAGCTGGTATCAAGATAAAAGATTGGGTTAGTTTTTGAGTTGTATTATAAAGGGCAGTGGTGTATACGCACACTAGCTTCTTTTGCATGCGACCTATAATTGAGTCCTATGCAATATATGGGTAGATCTGATCTCGGTAACGGAGAAAGAAGCTTTTCCTGAAATTAGTAGTCTGTAGGATTTGTCGCACAGTTGGAACTCGTTCATACCTTGTCGACAACTGCTTCAACGGGCTCTTCATTATTGAGGAGACTTTCAAAGGTTGTGTACGCTTTGATGTTTGAACCTAGAGATGGTATTTCCGATGAACTCGAGGTGAGATCCGCGAATAGTACCTTTCCCGCAGACTCGAAGCGGATGAGCCTTGTGAATTTCGACATTTCGTTTTCACTTGCAGATCTGAGTGTTGAATCGATTCAAGATTCAAAGCAGCAGGAGAGCAGAACTGATAAAGGCCATCCTGGCCATTTCAGCAGCTTCGATTTTCGATCAAGACTCGGGATTATCGATCCTCCAGACTTCGGAATATGTAAATTCCTCCGCGGAGGAACTTTACTGATCTGCTCGTAGTTCCGTACCAATATTGAGCTATTAGATTCTACGTCGGACCACTACGGACTGTGGTCTATCCACTGATTACTTCTACAAGTATTTCCAAAGCAAAGAGTTTCCTGCCCAAGGTTGGTGAACTTTTTATGGTCACCAATGCGGAAAGACTAATGTGGTAATAGGCGCCTAAGACTCAGCCCTAATCAGAGAACCACCGTTACATGTCACCTACATATGATTCCACCTTTTCGCCGGATTTATACTTGGTTAAAAATAATCTGATGTTATCAACAGTGTTCGCCCTTACTTGTACCATTCGAGTTCGAATTTGCGAGACCTTTTTTGCAGTCTGCAGAACAGGTTGACTATCAACGTCCAAGTGAAAGTGCATGACTTCCATATTGGAATAGTCTGATATCATAGGTTAGAAAAGACTAATTCAAACAACATAATTGCAAACGGATCAAACGAGCGTCTTTCATTGTATGTGCATGTTCTTGGATTGATAAGCTGCTTCTAAAGCGACCCATAAAAGTTATTGATAATAAGCGATTTGGTGCGGGCAAAACACCACCTGTTATATGCTGAGGTCTGGGCACTGAATTATAGTCCTCATTTTTGCATAAATAGCCCTATATTTGAAGCTCTCTAGAGGCCAATCAGTGTTCAAGAAGCGGACATTTAGGGCTTTTGATTGGTTGTTTGACTACTATGTTCCTTAATATGCCCTAGAATATAGATCGCAGGTCTCTATCTATAACTTAGGTAAGCCCGCTCATTCAGAAACCGATAGTTTTACTCACTGTGATGATCGATCAGTTAATTAAACAATAGGCTCAATTTGTGGTGCCCATTGGATAGAAGGGCCACCCCTTATGCCTCAAGATACTTTGTGGCTATGTCATGATTCGTCCGATATCGAAGATATTATAGGATTTGAGAAATTATAAAACTAAATATGAAGGACCCGCGGGCTAGATCCTGATTTATTCCCGTCAAATAATTTTCAGCTTTATAGGACGTATTGCTGATCTTGATAGCAATGGCTGTTCCTCCGGGTACACATCTCTGATAGTTAATCGTCGAGAAGGGTATAGTTGTTGCTCCTGGAGTTTTTGATGGGTTTAGTGCCAGGATAGCTCTCGTTGTCAGATTTGATTGTATTTATATGGTGGGATTGTCATAATCGCATATCGCAAGATTTACTGACACATAGTCGGAAACATAGACGTGCGCGCCTCAAAACTCGGCCAGCCTGATCTGGGCTTCGCAACCCTAAATGATATGCGCGAACATACTGAGATGATCGCAAACCTGGATACTATGATTCCTCTGATTGCCGATGCGGATACAGGATATGGCGGACCAAACATGATTGCTCGAACTGTTGCGCAGTACCATCGCAATGTAGCAGCATTGCACATTGAGGACCAGATACAGACAAAGACATGCAGGCATCTAGGCGGCAAGTAAGTCGTTCCGACTGAGCTCTTGTGACTCGTATCACTACCGCCGTGCTGGAACGCAAAAGACTCGGTTCGGAGATAGTCATCATCGCACGAACGGATGCCCTTCAAACCCATAACTTCGACGAAGCAATACGATGACTGAAAGCAGCAATCCAAGCAGACGCAGACGTTGCTTTTCTGGGAGGCATTACTACCGAAGACGAAGCGCGAGAGGCATGTCGTCTTCTTGTACCTACTCCGGTGTTGGGTGGTGGAACACGGGGCGACGCCGTCGTGGACACCGGAAAAGGCGAAAGAGCTAGGGGTTAAGATCATTACCTTCCCGTTTACCGCTTTAGCTCCGGCATAAAAAGCCATTCGTAAAGGATTGCAACAGATCAGGATACTGGTATGACTGGTACTGAAGCTGATTTTACGCCTAAAAAGTTGTTCACGGCCGTTGGATTGAAGGAGGCGACTGAGATTTATGTGGCTGCTGGGGGAAATCTTTATGATGGTGTATAATCAATGCCCCTAGCAATATCAAATGAATCCGATAAATGAGGCGTCAGGTTCAAGCGGTCCCCATGTGGTATCCCCTGGCTGGATGATTGTTTGGAGCCTGAAGTCCAGAGTTTCTGTTCGTTATAATCCAGCTCAGTAGGACTAAGAGTCATTATCGGTCAGATATAGACTGGTCAATTCACTGAAGCAGCTACTGCGTGAATTTTCACCCTGATTCGCTTTCATAAACTCAGAAGCCGGGGCTTCCAAAGGTTCCCAGAGTGCATCGTAGGTATATCAAACTCACTATCAGGTCAGTAAAACAATATTCCCAATCTAGCCAATAGTTCGATTAGACGTGACAAATAACTAATCAAAGTAGAGCTAATTGATGTGGAAACAATTGGAAGAATGAGACTGTCCATATTTGTAATCATTATTAGCTAATATGACACCGTCTGACCATGGCGAAGGTAATTTGTAATCAGCACAATTTGTCATAATAATGAAAGTACATGATTGGCCAATTCCACCAGCTATTGCGACATGGCGTATTTCGTACACGATTATTGCGACGCCCTGCGTTTGTCATGTCAAACGATTAGCAGGTATAGTTGATTACAAATGTTATGATGTATATCCCATGATCATGAATGAGAATTACCGTATTCCTGTGCATGATTTGAATATAAATAAGGGCAGCCTTGCTGTATTGCTTCTTCGATTTTTCATCATCATCGGAAAACCTTCAAACAAAAACAGCACAAAGTAAAGATATAGCAAGCCCTTCAAAGCTTATTAACAACAGTCAAACATGACAACTCCTTATTCAATCACACAGGTCAAGTACCTCGACCTTCCCACCCTCAAGTCCCGAATCTTCTACCGCGAAGCTGGCCCTGCCAATGCTCCAGTTGTTCTTCTCCTCCACGGCTTCCCATCCTCTTCTCATCAGTACCGAAACCTCATTCCTCTACTCGCAACCAAATACCGAGTAATTGCACCAGACCTGCCAGGATTCGGTTTCACCGAAGTAGCCGATGACTATGAGCATACATTCGACAACCTAGCTCTCACCGTTCTTGAGTTCGCCGATGTTCTATCCATCGCCAAATTCTCGGTTTACATATTTGACTACGGGGCGCCAACGGCTTTGACACTTGCACTCAAACGACCTGAAGCTATAGAAGCAATAATAACTCAGAACGGCAATGCCTACGAAGACGGACTCGGAGACTTCTGGCAGCCCTTACGCCAATACTGGGCAAGCGGAGACAAAGACAACGCAAATACCCGTGCCACTCTAGCGGCGGCGGTCCTCACTTTTGAAGCTACACGGGGACAATACACACAAGGCACAAAATCCGGCAAGGTCATCCCGCCGGAGTCCTATACACTAGACTATGCCTTGCTTCAGCGTCCTGGAAATGAGAATGTTCAACTAGACCTGTTTTGGGACTACCAGAATAATGTGAAGAATTACTCTCGTTTTCAGGAATATTTCCGCAAATCGCAGGTTCCTCTTTTGGCTGTTTGGGGAAAGAATGACCCCATTTTCATTGCACCGGGAGCTGAAGCTTTTAAGCGTGATTTACCTAAAGCAGAGGTGCATCTGTTGGATGCTGGGCATTTTACGGTTGAGACGGAGACGGAGGAGATTGGTGGATTGATTTTGGATTTTCTTGCGAGGAATGGAATCTGATTGGGGTGTCTAAGACGATACAACGATTCGGCTTCGTAATGATTTTCGATGGACGATGAGACAATGCGAATATTGTATCAGATAGATGGCTCCTCCGGAGCTTTAAGGATCGGAAATTATAAATCTCTTTATTACTGAAAATATGTACTGTATAAATCATAGAATTTGTCTTCGTTCAATCGTGTAGAATGGAATGGGACCCATACATCAACAAACAAATCGCCCAAATATAACTCCTTCTGGAACCATCAGGATAAAGAGGAGACTGCAAATTTGCGAACCCACAAGGTGCACCCAACTATCTATATCAAACTTGTTGTTCCGGTGGAATATGATGAGCCTTCTCATTCCTATATCCCCAAAGATTTGATTAGCACCATTCATCATAGAGGAAAGCTCCAGTCGGCATTGATAAACTTACTGCTGTGGTTGCTGCTCATACCCGTAATAATGATTATTACTCTCATACGGCGATTGCTCAAAGTACTCCGCCGGCTCATACGACGAATAATTCACCCTCGACCCATCCTTCTCCTGCTGCACAACATTTGTCGAACCCTGACCCAGGCTCTGTTTCCCATTACTATTCGTCCTCTTCGCTCCCCAAGCTCCTCCGCTTCCTCCCATTGTCATGGGCGTATTCGGTGTGGTAGTGTCATTATTCGGATTCAATGAATATGCCCGCGACGAGCGACCGCCGCCAAAGATAGACTCGGAGTATGCGTATTCGTGATTTCGTTGGCGGACTTGCCGCATGTATGCGTCTTGTTCATGGGATATTTGCGTTTTTGCTTCTTCCATTGTGGATGTGCGGCGGTAGTAGCCGCTGAATGTCCAGAGGATGGTTACGCAGAGCGCGGCGACGGCTACGACGATGACTATGATTGCTGAGGCCGAGAGGGCCATTGTGTTCGTGTAGATGGGTCTATTGCTTTCGTTTTCAAGTGTGACCGATGATGGTAACGGATATACGAGAGGGTACGAACAGGGGCTCAAATTTGGATGCAAGTCAATTGCAAAGTGAACGGATTCAGTTCGTTGATCGATAGATATCTCCAGTAATCGATAGATGTATGTATGTTCTTATCCGTGAATTTCCGTCAACTGGTGATGTTCAGAATATACTGTTCTCTGTTAGGGCTTCATACATCGACTCCCAAGGAGCGCGATAGGTATGTAGCTCAACCATGAAAACCGACGATGTTTACGATGAAAAGAAGAGGACAAAAAAAATAGAGATGAAGAAAATACGAAACAGAAACCATAGAAGAAAATGGAAGCCTGCTTCCTCATTCTCCGACACCACACTAAATCCTGACTCCATCCATCGAATCGGGTGCTTTGGAACAACAAGCGGGATGCGGCCAACGGCTAACTGGCCAGTGACCGGCTACGAATGCATCTAATTTATGTATTTACGTAGTGACGAAGTGAGGGCGTTCCTACGTACGCATACCCCTCCAAAGATCCAGAGTCCAGACCCATAAGGAGCAAAACACCACCAATCCGAGTCGTGGGTAGATGTCGAAGCGGGAAGAACGGATGAACTATGTAGCATCTTCGGTGGACCGGCAAAAGCTTGTATGTTCTATTTTCTGTTTGACTTTGTACTGATGGCTAAGCCTTAATAATGGATCTAGCTCTCAAGGACGAATTTCCGTTAACTTTGCTAATTTAATCATGAATATCCACAATCTGGAGTGTATGAGGTGTAAGCTCAAAGGTGCTTCTGTTGCAGAGATAGATCACATTGAAAATGACAAGTGTCAATAACTCCGATCAATTATACCTGGGTACGAAGCGCTGACTGGCTCAAATCTTCATGATTCCGATCCTCTCTTGTGATGTCTCACTTACATTTTTAACAGTTGGATCATCTAACACGTACTTTTTTTTATCAATCTCACCTCGATTAAAGCGTGATCGGTGGCTTACTGCTTCGATAATCGGGGATTTTGAAAATGACCTGATACATCTGAATGGATTTCATCTTCTCAAAATCGTCCTGGACGCGATACCATAGAGATGACGAACTTGACGCCGATCCGATCAACACAGTAAATAAGGATCTGCATGATATGGTGCAAATTACGAATTAACCCTAGGGTTAGAATCTCAGTTGAGGTATGCGGTGTTCAAGGGACTGCTATGGAACTTCATGTTGAATATGCTCATATTTATCGTTCATGAAACGATTAACTGGCGATTTTCATACTAATCTACGTAGTATAATGTAATAATTGGTGGGTTTTGTTGGCGTGGAGTTCCCCGCAAACTCTCTTCCCCGACAACCTCACATCCACTTTGACTGTAAGTCGCCTGCAATCGCAGATAATACCAAATCCACCATTGAAATATGATAAAATGAGACCACTCTCAGCTTGCGGAGCTTGCCGGTAGGTCCTGTCTTCCCATTTCCGGCAGCTTCCCAAGCAGCCTAACGTAAACCATCCAGTGAACGGCGCAAGAAATGCAATCGCAGCCCACGACGGTCCCGGTGCGACTTCTGTATCAAAAAAGGGCTGAAATGCTCATTCATGCAAAATTCTGTCACCCGCGCAAATGATCGGGAATACGATCCTCTTCTTTACCATGATGAGGACGACGTGCCCTCTGTTGCCTCGTCTGACATCATACCTGACCGAGATCTCTCAGTCGAACTTGTGCACCTCTATTTTCGCTACATTCACATCGTATTCCATAACTTATTCCACGAGCCGTCATTCGTGTCAGCTGTCAGAAATGGCACTATCCCAAAAGTTCTCTTCTTTGGCGCGATTGCATTGTCCGCTAGATTTTCATCGCATCCCAGTCTGGCGGATATTGAGCCTCGGCAACGTGGCCGGCCGTATGCAGAAGAGGCAGCTAGGCTACTCGACTTACAGAACACGTCCTTAACCACCATTCAAGCATGCATGCTACTAGGTGCTATCCAGGGCGTTGAAGGGAATCCGGCCACCGAGTCCATCTATTTCAGCGCTGCAGCTCGGATGGCTATGATCATGGATCTTCCCAGAGCACCGGCAACGACTCGCATTGATCAAGAAATTAACGTCAGAGGTATTATTTGACATGTTGTGGCCTGAAAGCTTGTATGTGGCAATTAACTAACTTTTTTTTCTCCTACTCAATAGTCTGGTGGTCATTAGTTGCCACTGACACCTGGTCATCGGCAGCCCTCTGTCTACCCAGAGCAATACAACCATGCAAAGATGATCCATTACCAATGGATGAACTTGCATTCGCTCGCTTGGGATTAAACGATCCTCCACAACCTTGTGCAAGAGACAAACCGACGTCTACAGGCACAGACTCTTCGTTGTCCCTGATTTCCCAAATGATCAAGCTCAACCAATTCCTATGGGACACGAACAGATTATACAGAATGTTCGTGTCAGGACAGATGACGCACGACACCCTCGAAGTTTCAGTTCGGAATTTGTCCACGTCTCTAGTCGGTTGGTTATCAGAGTTACCCTCGAACATGCGCAACACGCCAGAGAATATTTCCTACTGGGCGAGTCAAGGTTTCGGGCACATCTTCGTGAATCTTCATATCAACTACAACCATGTGGGCCAAATCCTCTTCTATCCTTTCTTGCATGATAGCCAGGCGTTTGACGGAAACTCTACCGCACACGCCTTAAATTCCCATTATCACTACGCCCAAAGATGCGCTCAACACGCAGCAAACCTATGCGAGATTGTCTATCAAGCAAGGGCAAACCCAACCTCCGAAGTTTCCTACTCTCTTATGTGCCACGTACTTGTTATCGCCTCAACGGTCCACATATACATCCTACTCTTCAGCCCCAATGATGCCCAGATAAGCGCGGCCAGATACCGTCTAGAGCGCAATTTCGAGATTATCGACTCGCTTCGGAAATATTGGCCCTGCGTGGATGCTTCGCTCGGCAGGTTGAAGGCGTTTCATAACGCTTGCTTGAAGAGTAAAGAAGATTCGTTTCGATTGGATCAGTGGATGCTGAAGTTTATATTGGAGTATGAACGTCCGGTGAAAGAAAGGGATGTGGATGACGGGTTGGAAGTGGACAGATCTATCTTGTCGTTTGAACAGTTGGGGTAAGTAGATATTTCCTGTCAAGGTATTTGATATAAGGTGTCAATCACCATGACTACTACGTATTCAAGGTTGTCAATAGCATTGCTCGATCCGATAAAATAGATAATCAATGGCTATGTTGGTACGAACGGTCCTCCTTGAAATTTGATCGACTGATCAACGACCAACTGACCTACCGTTGCCTCCCTGAACAATTTACGAAATTTGAAAAGGTAAAAATCCATGCGTTCAATCCCATGCTTTCTTCCAGGAGTACTCATGCCAATAAATTCCAACGGCAACACTCATTGCGCCGCTCAACTATAGTAACTATGAAGCCGTAAACCGAAATATCGTTGCTTCCAAAATGAATTGACACAAGTTAAAGCACGGACGAAAAAGATCCGATGGTGTCTGTTCTTCATTCTATTTCCTTTCCTTTTCCCCTCTCTTCGGCATATACACCCCCGAGTCCACGAAGTTAATCTTGTTTTGAAGGTATGTAAGATCGCATCATAGCAAGGGTTCTCCGACAATTTTCCGACAGTATCCCTAACGTGGCAGTGGTCAGTGCATACGAAAATAAGCATCTGATCTTTCATTTGCCGAGTGGGTGAACCCTATGTAGGGCCCAGATCTCATGTCGGGAAACTGGCGGAAAACCTTGCTATTGGATGCGGTGGGACTTGGTTAATGATACCCATATCAGAAAGACCCAGTCTTAATATGATAGTTTTTCGTGGTGCTCAAGTAATTACGATAGATGTGTATATGCAGATGCCTTCCTGAGTTTAATGCTATTTCTGGAGAAGAGAAAAATGATAGTCTATTTGGTAGAATCTATGTTAATCTAAAAGTAACCAAACTAAGGGTCCGTTGATTGTGTATCAACTCATTTCCCCCTCGATCGACGTTCAGCAAAGGTCTTCTGTAAGTAATGAGCTGAATTTTTCGGAGTTCTCACGAGGGTATCATAATCGACATGCGTGATTCCATAGCGTGGACCGTATCCCGCGGACCATTCTGTGTGGTAATTGGGAAGGAGTTAGAATGATAAAACGAATTGAAAGATATTCAACGTACCGAAATTATCCATCAAGCTCCAGACATAGTACCCCAGAATTTCCACCCCGTCTTCGTTAATGGCGCGTGAAATCGCATCCAGATACAAGCCAATGTATCTAACCCGAAATTTATCATCTAGCGCCTGTCCCAGGGTCATTCTGCTTTCTCCAGGACACGGGCACCCATTCTCAGTGATAATAATGGGTACGTGGTACCGATTCCAGACCCAATTTAAAACCTTCCGGAACCCAACAGGCGCAACCCGTAGCCAGGGCATTCCAGAAGCCGGCCCAATCTCATTGCCTTGGCAGTCAATAGACCCCTCTTCTACATTTCCCGTACAGTCATCATCAGCAGGTGGTCCAGGCAAGGCTCGTGCATATTTGGTGGAGTAGTGATTCATTCCGTAGAACGCATTATGCGGAGCTAACTTGCGGAGAAGTTCAAGCTCCCCTGTCGTGAATCTAGGTAACCGATCACCCAGCCTGATTTTCATGGTCTCGGGGTAATCCTGTCCGAGGAATATTGGATCCCCAAACCAGCCGATGTAGAACTCCAGTCTGCGTTGGGCCGCTTCTTTATGCAAATCGCTGCTGGGGTCCCAGGGCTCGTAGAAATGGCCGTTCAGCACGATCGAGATTTCCCCCTTTTGCGATTCCTGAAAGTCGGTTATATATGCTTGGGCGACTGCAGCGTGACTCAGAATAAGGGTGTGCCCAACTTGCCATGGTTCTGTCCGAGAATCCCTTCCAGTTGCAGTGCTGTGTCCGGGTGCAAGAACACCGCTATGGTGACCAAAAATTGCGATAATGTAAGGTTCATTGAATGTAACCCATTTCTTGACACGGTCACCAAAACGGGAGAAGCAGATCCGTGCATAGTGTTCAAAATCAGCCTGGAATTCCTCTTTATTGAGGAACGCGCCATAGCGATCGTATATCTCCTGAGGGCAATCCCAATGGTACAGTGTCACAACCGGCTCTATGTGATGCGACAAGAGTTGATCGATGAGGTTATTGTAGAAGCTGATTCCCTGCTCGTTCACGGGGTCACGGCGTCCGCCTAGCGGGATTATTCGCGTCCAGGCAATTGAGAAGCGATACACCTCCATGCCATACGAGGCCATTAGCTTCACATCCTCCATCACTCGATTGTAGTGATCGCAGGCCACGTCACCGTTTTCGCCATTTGTACGCGACGGTTCCAGGTGGCTGAACGTGTCCCAGATGGATTTGCCTTTGCCGTCTTGGGATGCTCCCCCTTCGATCTGATATGCAGCCGTCGCAGCGCCCCAGGCGAAGTTCGGGGGCAGTGGAAGCTCCTCAACTGGTGGTAGCTCATCTAGAGAAGGCCCTTTGGCCTCCACAAGGCTATCACCGGACTTGAACATGTTAACATTCATCTTGATCGTGAAGGGGTGGCCAGGGTTAAGCAAAGCTGTATAATGAAGAGGGATTGTAGGTATAATAAGCTTTCCACGTATTTCAACGAGAAAAATGAGGATAATAAGTGGTCCTATGGGACGAAAACATCAATGGCAGCACCTTATTTAAGCACACCTCTCGGCAAATGGCCACTCAAGAGCTGCTAGTCATCGACATTCCAGGACTTATAAAAGCCAGCCGAAAGGTGGAGCAAAAACATACCAGGCGATTGCATTTCGGCCTAACATGTACCGAAAGTATTCCATCTGAAAGCTCTAAGCTTAAGCGTCTTACTAAAGAAAAACGAGACCCTATTATGAGGCTTCGTATTTCTGCTTGTTGTGTGAAATAGCCGGAGTATATCCGGCTGACATCTTGCTTCGTCATAAAGTTTTCCTTTGTGGGGAAATTATTAAATACACGTAACATTCTATCTTTCCTGGTCTTAATTCCTGCAGACAAGGAAGGGACGGCGATCTTACCATGGCCTCAATTATTGACGTAAAATTCGAGCACTACCACGGAAACGCGCTTGGTGTTCAAGAGCTCAAGCCTCGAATCTCATGGCGTTTCCAGGGCACTCCCAGTGACTTTCAACAAGAAGGTTACGAAGTCGAAGTGTCAGAGATTATTTCCGACTCACAGCATGTTCTCTTGGAAAATATCAAATGCAATTCTCCGCTCTCTTCTCTGATTCCCTGGCCGCTTTCCCAACCCCTTAAGTCGCGACAGAAGATCTCCATACGAGTCAGAGCCTGGGATACAAACCAATACTCAACACCATGGAGCGAAAGACGTGAAATAGAAGCAGGGCTTTTGGTTCGCAGTGACTGGAAAGCCGATCGTATTGCTGCACCTTGGGGCACGGATGCCCTCGAACCGCAGCCTGAGCAATTATTCCGGAAAGAATTTTCACTCAAAGGGCAAGTAAGCCAAGTCCGCCTCTATATAACCGCTCAGGGAGTGTATGAAGCAGAGATAAACGGCCGGCGAGTTGGCGATTACTTCCTTGCTCCAGGCTGGACTTCTTACGACAGCAGACTCCAGTACCAGACCTACGACGTTAAATCTTTGCTGGAAAATGACAAGAACTGCATTGGAGTTCGCATTGCTGAAGGCTGGTTTTGTGGTCGTATTGGTTTTGGTGGAGGCCATCGCAATATCTGGGGTCCTCACACAGCGTTGCTAGCTCAACTTGAAATTATCTATGTCAATGGGGAAGTTGAGATCATCGCATCAGACCATTCTTGGAAGGTCAGGAAAGGACCTATACAACTCGCAGAGATATACGACGGTGAAAAGTATGATGCTACTCGGGAGGTCCCAGATTGGAGTTCTCCAAGAGACGATAGTGATGAAGGTTGGGAGACTGCCCTCGTAATGGAACCGTTGCCGGCATCTATCGAGCTCACTGCTGGTTTTGGCGAACCAGTCAGACGCGTGGAAGTGATCAAACCTGTGCAGAAAATTGTGACACCTTCCGGTAAAATCATCCTTGATTTTGGGCAGAATCTAGTTGGGTACTTGAGGCTGCGGAGTATTAAAGGTCCTCGAGGTCACAAAATTGTTCTCTCTCATGCCGAGGTCCTAGAAAAGCATGAGCTTGGGACAAGACCCCTGAGAATTTGTCAAGCGGTCGACACTTATACGCTTAAAGGGGATGAGCAGGGTGAGTGCTATGAACCTCGATTTACTTTCCACGGGTTCCGTTATGCGCAAATCGACGGTTGGGTCAGTGAGTATGACATGGAGGCATCCATTGAAGCTGTTGTCTGTCATACAGACATGAAGAAGGCTGGCGCGTTTTCCTGTTCCGATCCACTGCTCAACAAGCTTTATCAAAATATCTGCTGGGGAATGAGAGGCAATTTCCTGTCAGTACCGACTGATTGCCCTCAACGTGACGAGCGACTGGGATGGTCTGGTGATTTGGCTCTATTTGCGCCTACTGCAACTTTAATCTATGATTGCTTCAACATGCTCAAGAATTGGTTTGTTGATGTTGAGCATGAGCAGAAAACCCTGGGCGGCGTCCCATCAATGGTTACGCCTAATGCGACGCTCCCAGATCCTGTTTGGTGCAGAAGAATTCCATGTGCTATTTGGCATGATGTTACAATACTGGGTCCTTTGACTCTTTATGAAGAGGCAGGAGACACAGCTATCCTGCGTCAACAGTATTCCAGTATGACAACATGGATCAGAAAACTCCCACGAAACTCAACAGGTGCAACGCATTTGTGGGATAACACCATATTCCAACTTGGTGTAAGTTCCATTGATAATCTCTGACAGCTCATTTTATTGACACCAGGTGTAGGATTGGCTAGACCCAGCTGCTCCGCCCGATGCGCCCTGGAAAGGAGCCACTGACGCCAAAATGGTTGCCAATTGTTTCTTGATCCAGAGTCTGAATTTGCTTGCCCGCATCGCAGGTATTCTAGGTATGGATGCTGACCAAGCCGAATTCGTGAGGGAAGCGCAGGATGCAAAGAAAGAATTTCAAGCTGAATACGTAACTCCAAATGGCCGTATGGTGTCGGATTCCCAAACAGCGTATGCTTTGGCCATCTGCTTCGACTTGCTGTCCCCTTCACAAACAGAAAGAGCTGGGAGACGCCTGGTAGATCTAGTTCGGAAGAATGAGTTCAGGATCCGGACAGGCTTTGCGGGCACACCATATATATGCGAAGCGTTGGTGCGTACTGGGCATATTCAGGTGGCATACTCCATGCTTCTTGAAAAGAAGTGCCCATCTTGGCTATATCCAGTCACAATGGGCGCAACTACTGTGTGGGAAAGATGGGATAGCATGCTACCAGACGGTACCATCAATCCAGGGGAGATGACCTCCTTCAACCATTATGCTTTTGGCAGTATCGCAAAATTTCTGTACGAGAGGGTTGCGGGTCTGCAGCGACTGGAGCCAGGTTGGAAGAGATTCCGATTCGCCCCATGTATAGGTGCAGAGTTTTCACATGCATCTGCATCTCACATTGCTCCTCAGGGACTGGTCGCTTGCTCCTGGGAAACCAGTGCGGCTGCAGACGGCTCACACACGATAGAAATGAAAGTATCAGTACCACACAACACAGTTTGCGAGGTCGCCTTTCCTGACCGCTCGGCAGTTGACAAGGAGATTGTTGGCTCTGGAGAGTGGTCATTTAAGAGATCCTTCAGAAGAAACTATGAATGGCCGATTCCAGCCCTACCTCCAAAGTCGTGAGGTTGCATCAAGCAACTACTTAACCCTGACTGTCATGCCTTTGCGTTACATAAGTAATAGATGGTTTTGAAAGAGAATCGTGTTATTGATTATTCTAAATGATAGATGGCCTATAGTAAGCTTAATAGATTTAGTCTAACAGATCAGTTTGCGCCGAAATATGAGCATCATAGTTTGTGTATCCGTGAAATCAATTGATAGCAATCGCGGTTCACTGACTAAATATTGTATAATAGCTAGATCTCAAGAGTAATTGAAAGGCTGAGTGTACACTACAGAGCCAACTGTGGTTGTGAGTGTGCCGTTTGCAATAAACACATCCCATTCCTCGTCATCCACAACGTGGAAGCCATCATCGCTTGTAAACTTGGTACTAACAACCTCGCCAACAGATGTCATATTCGCGTACCAATCAAGTAAAGCCGAAGTCAAATTCAAAGGCGTGGCGGTTACATTTTCGAACCCCGAAATAAATTGAATGCCGTCGTCCGAGTAATTGAAATAGTCAACAGCCACATTTCGGATGTAAGTTCCTGCTTCAGCCAGGCTAAACGTTGCTTGAGCATGACCTTGAACTTTCCCATGCAGCGTGTAGGTGCCGTTCAGTAAGGGTGGAGGAGATGGTGGAGCGCTTCCAGGAACGTAAGGTGTCCCCCATGGAATCGAGTCCGAAACGGGCTGAACAGGCGGTAGATGAAGAGGCTTACGGCCGGTCAGAGTCGCGAGCATCAGACGAGATGTGCGTCCTCCAGGAGCCGTGGAAACGGGACATGGCAGTGGGTTTGGCCCTCCACATTCGGGGGGAATAACCAGGGTCTGGTAATATGCAATCATTGTGCCATCGTTTGACCATTTTGGATCAGCCATGGCATTCCAGTTTGGATCATTAATACTGCCGGGCGTACCATCACCACCAGCATTAATCATTTGACCGTTGTATGAGCCACGGCTACCATAATAGTCCAGAAGCCAGGGTTGGAAAAATCGGCGATTGAGATTATTGCGCACGGAGGCAGTTACGCCGACTGAAATGGTGTCAGTGAGAGGAGGAACTCCGCGCATAGCTGATATGAACTCCATGCGACTGCTGTTCAGAGTTGTCAAAACAACGGACCACTGGTTATCTGGAGAAATATGAAGCGGATCGGTGTACCCAGTATCGCTTGTTATTCGGCGGACCTTGCCAGTCTGAATGTTAACCGCAAAGACATCAAAATTGCCCGACTCAACGTTGGGTCCTAAATAAGCAATCTCGTCACCAAGACCACTAAAGCCACGGAACTCTCCGACGTTGAGAGCCTCGGGGTTGAAAATCAACTC
Organism: Talaromyces verruculosus; assembly: GCA_001305275.1. NCBI lineage: Eukaryota > Fungi > Ascomycota > Eurotiomycetes > Eurotiales > Trichocomaceae > Talaromyces > Talaromyces verruculosus. The sequence continues at coordinate 99,759 of LHCL01000075.1, forward strand.
GCTGGCATTGGTGCTCAGCACCTGCGAACCATTCGTTTGGTAGAGTACGGTCACATTAACGATGTCGTACCGTGCTGAAAGAGGGACCCCTTCTGTCGGTGATGGATTGAACTCTAGACGACTGAAATAGGAAAACTCCCCCAAAGATGTGCCAGTAAAAGTTTCAGCGTTAAAGCCCAAATGTACATTATCCGGATGAATACGCAGTTCTCGAATGTTTCCTCCGGACCCTGAACCGTCCGCCTTGACATTCCAGCGAAGGGGATAGATATGAATCTTGTCTGGAGTACAATCGTCGCTCGCAAGCTGCTCGGTGCCGCAATCAACAATACTATAGCCAGCCAAGACCCTGATGCCATCACGGAATGCTTGAGGATAAGTGGACAAAGGAGTGGCGTTAATCATATTCTCTGGAGGCACTCCGCAGGTGACACATTTCCAAGGATCTCCGTTGGGAAACGTGGTTCCATCAGCCTTGACCAATATCAACTGCAAGCCCGAGTAAATACTTGCTGGGTCAGGAGAATCCGGGGCACCAGTGAAGTTGACAAGTGCTACAACATGCTTGTCATCTGAGAGAAAGTTCCCGCTTTGAAAGAAGGAATCTTTACCCATACACCCGGTCTTGCGAGGGTTGATTGCCAACGTGCATGCGCCAATGTCGTCGGTCGGGGCAACTGGTGGTAGAGGTAACTCGACGATTTGAATGGGTTCAGGTGATGGTGGTGGAGGGATAGTCGCCCTCTCTTTGACATCCAGAAGTCCTTGACTAGGTGCTGCCTCGACAGAGCCGGCAACAACCCATAGGGCGGCTAGAAGTACAGTTGGCAGAGGCAAATGCATGTTTTTGCAAGACAATAGATAAATAAGACAACTTGAATATACTTCAAATTGAGAAACACATCTCTGGGGTTCTCGGGAACATTTATGTATACGAGTGATGATGGATTTTGTGGAATTGATCAGCTATGCCTTCAGATGAATGCTACAACGAAGGTTTAGGAGTGCCATCCCCCAACGTTCACTAGAAAATTGGAATTAATGCTATTGAGTATAGTCGGCTATCTATTAAACGGTGTTTGTCTTTGACCGAACCATGCAACTATAGAAACGACGAAGCAAAGGGCACGAATCTAGAGCGTCGTAGAGACTAGGCGTGCTGAGAATTCAAAATCACCATTGCCAACCAAAAATCAGTGCGCAATAATATCCACATACCGTATATTGCACGCCGGGTAATCTGAAGCCGAAGGGACACAAGCAGAGCTACGTGATATTCATAGTATCAAATGATCGCGTATTCCGACATTTTGTCGGGATTCAAAGTTATTAATTGTACGTACAAAGCTAAAAGTTGGCCCCAACTTACCGTATACGTACTGGTATTCCATTTTGAGATGTGGAGAGTGCGGGGAAAATGCGGAGGAAGTATCAATTGCCGACCAAATGAGGAGCAATTTTTCACTGCAATCTTATGACAGCTTCTGAGCTTCATGACCCTTGTTCGGACGCCATAGTTAAGATTTGGTATCCAAGATAACTCATCTGTTCAATCGCTTAGAGGAATAAAGGAGTTATCTCGGCCTTTTCTCTACCGATTGAGCCGAATGATTTCAATTACCTGCTTCGAGTTATACCGTGGTTCACCACTGGCGCCAAAGCAGGCCTACTTAAAACTCTCCGTCTCCTGCCCACAGGTCTCCAGACATTATACATCCCAGCTCAACATTCTACAGTGATCCCTGTTCTAAGCTGCTAGCCATGACATCAACTGAAGTGGCGACCAAGCCAAGCGACGGCGTGGACCACATTGAATTTCACGATGAAGGTGCACTCAAGCACGATGCAACCATGAATGCCGCGTTAAATGGCCAAGCTGTTTCCGGATACGAAGGTCTAACTCCATGGCAAACCGTCAAAGCATTCAAATTATGCACCTTGATTTGCTTTGCTGCCGCTTTCAGTGCCGCTACGGACGGATACCAGATCGGGTCAGTGACAAACAACTCCTTTCCCAACTTATAGTACCCGAAATATGACACTGACTCTACGCAACTTGTAGTATCAATGCTAGTATTATCGCCAATACCGGTTTCGTGTCACGCTTTGCTACCGCATCCAAAAATGGGAAACCCTATCTTGTCGGAAATATTGTCGCTGGATGGGGCTCCACTATGTCTGTTGGTCAAGTCATTGGTATGGTTTCTCTGCCGTTCCTCTCCAACAGATATGGTCGAAAGGTAGCCATGTACACCTACTGGATTGTTCTTGTGGCTAGCGTCCTCTGTGAGACTCTTGCTAGAACATGGCAAGTCTGGCTAGTCGCCAAACTTCTCGCAGGCATCGGCGTTGGTTGTCTTCAAACGACTATTCCGGCTTACATCACAGAACTTGCCCCAGTACGGATCCGCGGTGGCTTGCTGATGTTCTACAGCTTTTGGTGGACTCTCGGCGGCTTCATGGCCCATCTAGCTCTTCAAATGATTTACGAAAACAACCCAACGGATTATTTGACCCCCATTTACACCCAATGGGCTCAGATTGGTATCATGTTCCTGATCTACGTCTTTATACCCGAGTCACCAGCCTGGTGTGTCAGTGCTGGTCACCTCAAAAGAGCAGAAAAGGAGCTCTTGAAAATCAACCGAGGAGTCAAAGATTATAACGTCCAGCGGCAATTGGAGGTACTTTCCCTAGCCGTCGAGCACGAACGCGCCGTTGCAGCAGAACAGCGAAAGGAGAAATGGTATGCAATCTTCCGAGGCACTGACAGGCTGCGAACTATTGTTTCCTTGTGGACCAATCTCACACAACAATTCATCGGACTGAGTCTTTTTGGCACTTACGGCTCCTATTTCTTCGGGCAGGCTGGTATAAGTGATCCTTTCAAGATAACGGCAATCACATCGTCCCTCCAAATTGCATCTGTGATTTGCACGGTTTTGGCTGCTGACTTTGTGGGCCGAAGACGAATTGCTTGCTGTGCTACGACACTCTGTTGGGTCTCAGATGTAGCTATTGGGATCGTCGGGGTTGTGCCTCGACGTCAGGCATCGATACCGGTATTTCTAGTATTCGCCTGTCTTTGGAGTAAGTTACCTGATTGTCATAAACTGGAATATGTTCAAGAAACAACAAAGATGGAAATTACTAATAACCTTCCAGATCTGGGCTTAGCAGCGAACGGCGCAACCGGATGGGGTTATATTGGAGAGATATCCTCTCAACGATTGCGGCCCTATACTGCAGGGTTTGGAGCCGCAACGACAGCAGTTGCAGGAATAATCATGAGTCAACTTACGCCACATATGGTTAACGCGAATGAATGGAACTGGAACCTGAAGACGGGCTGGTTCTATGCTGGCGTTGGTCTTCCCTTTACAGTTGGGATGTGGCTTCTGATCCCGGAGACTGCTAAGTGAGTTTCCCCTTCCATCTAGTATTCACTTTATTCTCGGGGTGTGTTCCCCAAATCTGATGGAAGTGTTTTAGCCGCTCCACTGCCGAGATTGACGAACTCTTCGAACGGAAAATCAAGCCATGGCGATTCCATAAGACGGAAACTGCCACTCAACGCCTTCTCAATACAGAGGCTCATGTGGAAGCGAAAGCATAGTGGTTCATTTTAAATTATCCTAGTCCCAGATTTAATTCACTAAAGTTAATGCTGCTAGGATGGTGATAATCGACATGCAGGAAAGGGGAATGTCGCCTCTTGACATCACTGGATGGTTGGGTCTACTAAGCCCTAAGGTTGCAGTTTAATCTATTCGTGACCACTCTTTTTCGCCGTTATCCTATTTCTTTCGTCCTGTAGATTTCTATTAAATTACTTAGGATAATGTAGTATTCCAAGGTGTGAAAGGTACAATCTGTATGCTCAGTACTTTCAGTTACATATAATATATATAATACCTTCCCGGCCCGAACACCTAGATACCGAGGTACCCAGTGCCTCATACGTAGGCTAGTCAGCTATGTACATATGTATACTCCGTGATCATATAAAAGATCAGGTAGGTGAATGTAAAGCTACGGGTAGTATTCTACATACCCTCGTATTCAGTTTTCGCGTGCTCAACGATGTCGTACATAGAGTCCCATACCAATTCGTGTTGCTTGCTCACCGTGGAACTGACGGAGTCGGAGATACTAACAGAAATAGAAATTAGAATCTAGGTTCAATAAGTTACCCATATTCTATTACAAATTTGATTAAGGCTTTGAAATGATTTGTAGATGATACCAATATTTCTTTAACAGATTTGATGATGTGGCCAGTTTTATTTGTTAGGGCTCGCTCTTGGTCCAAGTCTATAGACTTGACTAACATCGACCTTCCTTAGATTAGTTGGGGCAAATTACCATCTGTTGCCATTATCTATTCCTATACTGTATCATAAGGAGTATTCAAGAACTGTATGTTGAAAAATGGATTAAAAATTCTCACTATTAAAACAAACCGCTATGCAAAACTCGCTCACTTTTAGGAAATCCAACGCGGATGTGCAATTTCAATCCACGGACGAAATAGATCATGGATAATACCATGTAGTCACAGCAATAATCACATAGACAAGCACACAAAGTCCACCTTCCATGTAATTGGACTTGCCATCACGCAAGAAGTTTCCCACGACAAGAATAGACAGGACAAGCAAGATCACCATGAAGATCTCAAAGTTGAGGTTCATCTCTTTACCCAGTCCCCAGCCAACCAGGACAACCAAAGGTGCATTGAGGAGAGCCGTTTGAATGGAAGGTCCGAGACAGTGGAAGAGAGCAAAGTTGATTTGGTTATCCCTGCATCAAAAACTCTTAGCAACTGAACGACTAGAATTAATATTCAGGATAAAGCATAATTACCAAGCTTCATCAATGGCAGTCAAATGCTCAGCCGCCTTTTCGACAAGAGGAACCAGAATCAGACCCATGAAGTTATCCGGCACGCCTCGCTCAACGATGGACGGGATCTGCTCGACCAGGAAATACGCCGAAAGGGAGACGAGTGTAAGTGAAACAGCAATGGCTAGAACACTCTCGAAAAGGGTGAGCTTTGGTCGGAAGTGTTCGTTTTCGCCGTCTTCGTCCTTGTTCTCTTCGTTTTCGAGGACTTCATCGAAAATGCTGTTGTGGGTGCGCAAGTTGTACCACAGGAACCTGTTTTCGGTTAGCTTGCAAAATCTCAAGGTGGTATTGGTGGGAACAGAAAATAAAACACGTACATGATATAAGCACAGAGCAAAATGATCGCAGTCGCTCGACTGACTCTGTTAGTGGTATCCCGAAGCTCTTCGCTCGTCATAGTTCCATCCGTCACCGCGCTCGTCAACGTCGCATGGAAAGCGCTCGGAATCAAAAGTCCAAATCCAGCAACAAGAAGCAAGCCCGACCCAACCTCGCTAACAGCTTCGTGCAATATCTGCTCATCGCGTCTCATACCGCCGAAGAAAAAGCACAGTCCCAAGCAGAGCAGTAGATTCGCCAAGATCGAGCCTAGGATGGCAGCCTGAATGACATTGATCAATTCTTCTCCGGTATCTGTCTTGACTAGAACCATGAACAAGATGATCTCTACTGCGGATGTCAAGGATGTCTCTAGCAGCACTCCGTAAACACGCGGCAATTTGCGTGCCAATTCTCCTCCCGCAAATCCCAGTAAATTGGCTGTCGGTATTATGGCGATATAGTTAAGTGCAAATACCCAAATATTTAGATCCTTCCGAGCGAATCCCATCGCAATTGCAGCGGGGACAAACGGCCAGAGAACGTTAACGATCATCGATAGCGTGCAGGTGCTCCGAAAGCAAATGTAGAAGAAATGCAATGGATGGAACCCTTTCCTCCCACTTTCGCCGGTCGATTGTACTCGAAAGAGGCCCAAGTCTCGCGGGTGTTTTTTCTCATTGTTGGCAATTTCGGCGTCATTTTGGTGTTGCGGGAGGTATTCGTGGGTGGCTGTTTGAGTGATTTCGTCGTCGGCGCGACGTTGACGGAGCAAAGACATTTCGTGATCGTCCTTTCCAAAGTCCATGCGATTTTAATTTCAAATTCCGCGCGATTTCGGGCTTTTCTGGCTATGAACTGAGCGTTCTGGTCTAATATTGAGATATGACTCCGCTGCGCCCGTGACAGCTGTCAGAATCGTCCTAACAACTTGCTCGTCAAATGATCACCTACACGTTTGACACGAGTAACCGGAGTCAATATTACCAGTCGAAATCAAAATATTCAGCTCCACAGGAAACACTAGGACCGGAAAAAATAAACATAGAGAAAGAAAGAGAAAAACAACAGTTCGTTGTTCAAGTCAACCCCATCCTCACCTCCCTGTCAGGAGAGACGAAAAGGTAAAAAAAAGCAACAAAAGCAAAAGCTCCATAATGCCATGCAAAAAGGAGACTCAGCTACGTCGCACTGCAGTCTGGCAGTCTGCTTCACATTATTGTTGTGGAGTTACGGGATCCCTTCGTCTTTTTTCCCTCATTTATGGACAATCTGCAGCTTGGCGCCGATGAGTTGTTACTTTTCCGAGCTCTCAGCGCTCTTGGCTTGCCTATCTAAAGGGACGAAATACGGGCTTGACAGGAGTCACGCTGATTTGGATTGGCTCGCTGGCAAATTGGTGTGGCACTTGGCGGGCTGGGCCGTGGGGAAACCGAGCGACGGTCTCGTCTTGTTGCCTCGCTTTTGCTAAGAAACAAACAATTGGAGATTAAAGCCAAACCTAATAAGGAGAAGGGATCGAGGATCGTCTTCGAGTTTTTTGCTCACTTCTGCAGTCTGGCGATCATTGAAGATGTAGCATTCAGCAAGAATCTTAGATTGCGGATAGTCAGGTAGAGATCAATACGTAGCATGCTTTAAACTCCCATTAGTATTCACGATTTAAGGCCCTGGAGACCATCTAAAGGGGTGATCGATCGGGCTTTCCTTGTTTAAGTTTATGGATGTCCATGAGCATACATCTTAATGCGTCCAGATCGACATGAATGATGTCGTTTACTCCGTAGATGACAGGTGGAGGAAAGTATGGTATCTTTATTCCTACACGGAGTACTGAACACAATTTTCTGTATCAAAGAGAACTAAAATCTAATTGCCTTTTGACTTGCACCGTTGCCCGTCTCCGGAGACTGGCGCGGGCTGATAGTTTGTCTATCTGGGTTTACATGGCACTCTTCGTTTTGCTGCTCTATGAATCGACGTGTATAATCAGAAGACTAATTTCATCAACAAGGCAGACTATATGACGGCTTACGTCGAATGATTTTCTTTTCGATTACGTCTCCTACTCGACGATCTGAAGTTGAAAGCCTTGTTGCGACTGAAGTCCGATCGCACAAGAACGTGTACGAAGTGAAAAGCCAGAGACAGGTGAAGGAAAGATAATAATTAGTGATTGATAATTTTAAAGCAGTTGATTCGACTAGATTTGAGTTCTTTGAGCTTACTGGATTGTCCACAATATCCGGACACGCATGTTCGGCAAAGACCCTTTACCCTAGCCCGAAGCGAAGCCCTATTAGCGTCACCTAGGGTAGATAACAACCCTAATTTCGAACCCCAACCCTATATCAGGTAAAACCAGATCGATGGACATTACAGACATACTCTGTAAGCCTGCCCTATCATCGGTTCGCCACAAGCTTGCAAGGAAAGTCGAAGCTATTGTATCAGTGATGTTGTACGCTCTCACATGATTGCGCGTCAGAACCTTGAGAACTTCCCGTGATCTGTGCGACTCTCCATAGTATCTCAGTATCTCAGCTTGCGCCGTGCTGTGCCGCATCTGCACATCTGGGGAAAAGAGTCCGAGTCAGTGTCGCATAATTATCGGACAAGGTGGCACATGCCAACATGAACAAGGGTGTCCCGGATTACCCCAGAATTAGTCGACGGTCAGACCACTGTTCTCCGTGTGTACTTTCAACGGTACATTATCTTTCCTGCGGAGATTTCGTAAAAACAGAAATGCTGGACATGCAAATCACAGACTCGGCTGGGGTTTATGACTGGCTGCCTGTTCCATACCTAGTCGGTAGGTAGGCCGGGATTCCAGGAGGTATCTTGATTTCCTTCACCGGGTATCTTTGTTCCCCGCTTCATCGTTCAAGTTTCAGTCGGGGTAACAAGAGGAGGCTGAAATGGTTTTACAAAGCCCCTTGAAAGCCTGGATTCTGTTGGTTGTCGCCGGCTTTCGTCATTTGTTGGGTTGGAACTTGTATGTACGGAGTATTTGTTGTTCACTCATGAAGCAAATGCAGAGGTTTGCCTGACACCGATGCACGGGGCACATCAATTGCCCTTGGGCACTACGTATTACAGACAGTACGATTACGTAGCGATATGTTCCGATGACTCCGTACATTGAGCTAAGAATTGAAGCCGTCCCTGCCGGCTTGGCGGCAGATAAAAGCTGCCATTTTCGGTCCGGCCACCGGAAACCATACACGATCTTTCTGGCGAGATGTGGATGGAAGGATTCATACAGCCCATTCCGAACTTGAACGAGCTCAAAAACGGGAAAAGGGAGGCCGAAAAATCCCGCTGACAGGGGATAGCCCCGAGTTTTCAATCCCGTGATATGTTGGAATTTTTATCTACTCTTTTCTACGCCCTTGATTGCACCACTGTTCTTGTGACTTTCGGCAAGGCATCTCGGTATTCCGTGAGACATTTGGTCAGGCGGATAAAGATACAAGCCGGTTTTACTCGCCAAATCTCCACGTTATGAGACGCTGAAGAAGAATCTGGAGAACTCTCCGAGTCTACGTACGTTCTTTCGAACTAGAGAAACGCACTATGATAAGAACGGAGTGTGGAGTACTATGTACGCATAGAATACGCTCTTGATACTAGCGCATTTTACTTACTAGCGGGGAAGTAGACATGGAGTAGTATCACTATTGGCTCAAATGAATGTCTAGTATCTACTTATCCACTCACCGAAGTTGATTGCGTGGCTTTACGAACACGAAGGCTTTTCTTTCGTGAGTCGCGAGAGTTCTCCATACTGATACTCCATATTTCGGGAATGGGATGCCCGCATCAGGATTCCTGGGTGGCGGGATTGTCTAGACTTCATATTTTCCTCTTTTAATTTATAACTGTATTGTTCTCGGCCATTCCGAGCAGTTAAAAGACTAAAAATTATTTACAAATATTCGAATAATCATGGCGGCACCGACGTTGTGGAGCCATTCGTACATACTACGTAAATATCTCATGGAAGAATGTTCTCTCTTACCAGCATGAATCTATTCCGAAGAGTCATCTTGTCTTCTAATCTACTAATGGACTAATCTAGCAGCTGGGTTAGCTCACATTTTGACTTTGTTAATCCGAAGACTAAAAAGCATACGAGCTACGTAGTACGTGTTAATCAAGTAGGGTTTTTCGCGGCGTCATGATCGTATGGATTTCATCGTAAAACCAACCTGGGGAAATAAGAACTCTAATAGAAAAAGCTTTTCCTTGGTTAAGCTTACTTCGAAAAGCGTAAACACCGCGAGTTAACTTTGCGCAAAACCGTGGTTTGACTTTGCCATGGCTTGAAAGAAGGGCTGAAAAGAAGCGCTAGAAAAATGCGGAGATCAGAAATTGGGAGAGAAAAAAGTTTACTGACAGCGATGGTCGATCGGAGAAATTGGTATGATGTTTGATTCAATTATCTGATCACAGAATTGTCTTTTCTCCCCAAGACTTGCCACGTGAGAATATTTCCACAATTCGGATCAATGTCCACCTCTTATGGAGAAATTTGTCCTTGGCTCCAAGATCCCATTTTCTCGGAGAATGTCTTGGATACACGGAGGAATGGGGTCTCCACAATCTAGTGTCTTCGTCTCTTCGGCGCATAAGTCAGTCTGTCGAATAGTACCCGATAAAAACGCGAATATAGTGATTCGAAATGGTAATACCAAATACATCTAGTAAGGATTAACACGAATCATAGCGGACTTCATGTCTTGAAGTAGAAAGGCTTATAATTAGCGTCTGACACATTCCTGAATCGCTAATTTCCACTAGAGTCGACTACGTAGAGAATCTGGATACCGGAAAATGGTTTAACCAGCCCAAACCAAATTCTCAGTGAGGTCTCTTGAACTATCAGCTTGAAGCAGTTCTCAAGTGGCAAGAGTACGCAGTCAGCTGCCAGAAACAGCCGAAAGATCCGAGCAATGGTGTGCTCAAGGTTCAGTCAAACTCAATCAAAATGCTTGACATTGCTTGTAAACGCCAAATGGGACTAAGCTTTTCCAAGACTAGGTTGGCATTTGTCAAGGTTTCTTGGAAGGGGGCTAGAAACAGTCACTCAAGTTTTATTTTACGTAGTACAACTCCACAATCATCTCACCAACATAACTCGTTAACTACTCAGCGCGTATTGGATACGGCGTAATATTTATCGCTATTTCTGTTTCGCTCGAAGTGTAACCTCAAGTTCGAGCCGGTGCAACGTCGCGCAGCACAGACAGAGGCACCATCTTGCCTGCATTCCTGCAATGCCCATTGTCCTTGGGGTTTGACAACGCCGAGATCGAGATACCGTGCTCAAGCATCTTGCATGAGATACTAAAATCATAAGATAAGCACTAATTATCTATGACAACCGTGCGATTCCGAAGAGGAGAACGAACTCATCAAGGCGAAACAAACCTCGGAAAGTCGTCACTGACTCAGATTGGCTAATCGATCGCTTCTGTCAAAAAGAACGCTTGAGAATTCCCGTGCGGCGCGTACTATTCATCGATTCGAAGTAGCGTGTACTACGTAGTGTGAACGAACTTTGTGACCCCCAAAGATCGAGCTAGTATTTTAGTATTCTGTACTACCTAAAGTTGGTTTAGTCTCTCATGCAAAACCACACTCGCATCAATGAATGGACAAATCAATGCTCAGACTTTCTGGAGTGAAGCCATCTCGGTTCGGCCCCTACGAGACAAGATTGGACCGGATTCGAAGCGTTGACCAGGGGATGACCAAGGAAGCCACCAACCACTGACCAGTGGCAACGACCAATCTCCGACAATAGACCGTGGTAAAGAACGTCTTATCCACGTAAGACAAGCGAATATCAAGGGGGGCTGGCTAGTGCTCCTTCTCCGCACAGTGTATGAATCATTGGCTGATTGGCGGCTGAGAAGGATGAAAAGTATTTCGACAATTGTGTTGCAAATTTATGTCACATGTTACTGCAGGAAACAAGGCCTAATTGATGACAGGTATGAGAATTAGATCAAGGTAAAAAGGTTCAGGTAATCTAACTTACTATGTAGAGCTCGGATTAGCGAGTCAGGTTGATACCTAACGAGCCGTACGTGACGACTATGTATTCTTCCTTTCCAACGCCAACTCGGTATGACTCGGTAGACAGTTGCACGGAAACAGTGCCGAACTGAGAAGTGTGTCGCCGAAAGAGAAGACTGAGACTATATCCTACTAGGAATGGACTCTTCTACTAGGGTATTCATGCCATGCCACGAGCGGCTCGTGGCTTGGAGTTACGTGGACAACACAAAACTAAAGACCAATGAAGATCAGATACCTCAAACACAGCATATTGATAAAGGGACGCTAGAAATGCATCCTGTATGCATCGATTGGTCGACTTTGAAAGGAACGGAAATTGCGTCCAGTAGTCTTGTAACGAAAGATTGGTACGTGCTAGTACGGACATAAGTTACAGGAACTTGGGGTTTTGAAACGAATACATGGACCTCCGCAATGAACTAGGGTGCTTTTTTTTTGCCCTAGCTACGGAGTACGGAGTCCTTCAGATGGGGAAGAAGGAAAATTCGACGGAGAGGCCATGTAACCTAGGCATCCAAGGAAAACTTAAAAACCAGTGCGTCTATCACACGAGAGAAAATTAGTTCTGGCACGTTAGTCTGGGGTCGCCCCAGGCGTTTATAAAATAGCCCTCATCCCCCCGGGTTTGGGTCTTGTTTTTCTTTTCTGTCCGTTGTGTGCTCCCTCCCTTCTCTTCTCTGTCGTTCCAGTCAAAAGCTGCGAGCCTGGAGAGAACCAAGATCGGACAATCTACCTCACACATCACCGCAGCAACAACAGAACGACACCATCATGCCCGGCCTTCTCGAAAAAACCAAGGCGAAAGACACCAAGACCTCCCAGTCTTTGGTCGGTCGCCAAAATGCCTCAAAGCCTCACGGTCTCGCTGGTATGCTCAAGAACCCCTATGTGGCCTTGACTTGTGTTTTCGTCTCTCTCGGTTGTATGATGTACGGTTACGACCAAGGTGTCATGGGACCCATCCTGGTTATGGAGAACTTCATGAACCACTTCCCCGGTCTCATGAGCTCCAACATCCAAGGATGGCTTGTTTCTGCCCTCGAATTGGGTGCCTGGGCTGGTGCTCTTTTCAACGGTTACTTGTCCGACGCCATCTCCCGCAAGTACAGTATGATGTTCGCTGTGCTCGTCTTCACCCTCGGAACTGGTCTCCAAGCCGGTGCTCAGTCTCCCGCCTACTTCTTCGCCGGTCGTGTCATCGGTGGTTTCGGTATTGGTATGTTCTCCATGGTCATTCCATTGTACCAGGCAGAGATCGCCCCTCCTGAACTCCGTGGTTCTTTGGTCTCCCTCCAACAGCTTTCAATCACCATCGGTACCACCATTGCTTTCTGGCTCGACTTTGGTTTCTCCTACATTGGTAGCACCCACTGCAAGCCCGAGGGTATTGCCGATCCCTACGACCCCACCACTGGTAACTACAACTACGAGGCGAACCACACCCACGGATGCACTGGTCAGAAGACTGTCTCCTGGCGTGTGCCTTTGGCCTTGCAGTTGATCCCTGCTTGGATCTGTAAGTTAAAGCCCAATTCCTTCAATTATTGAAACCACGGATCCTGATTTTTTTTTACTCGTCCAGTGTTCTTCGGATTGTTCTTCTTCCCCTTCTCCCCTCGTTGGTTGATGTTGAAGCACCGCGAGGACGAGGCCCGTGACGCCCTTAGCAGACTCCGCCGCCTCGATCCCCAGGACCCTCTCCTCACTGCTGAGTTTTTGGAAATCAAGGCTGCTGTTATGTTTGACGAACAGACCGAAGCTGAGTTGGTTGGCAGCGGTGGCATCCTTGCTCCCTGGAAGGCCCTCTTCGCTCCCAACATGCTCAAGCGTGTCGTCTTGGGAAGTGGTATGATGGTTTGCCAGCAGTTCACTGGTATCAACGCCGTTTTGTACTATGCTCCTCAGATCTTCAAGTCTTTCGGTTTCTCTTCCACCACCACTGATCTTCTCGCTACTGGTGTCACTGGTATCCTGCAGATCCTCTTCACTCTTCCTGCCGTCTTCTTTTTGGACAAGTTCGGTCGTAAGACTTTCTTGATTGTCGGCGCTATTGGTATGTTTATCTGCCACGTCATCGTCGCTTCCGTTGAGGGTGTCTACAAGCCCCAGTGGGACAAGCATGAGGATCTCGCCGTTGCCCAGGGTTGGGTTGCCATTGTCTTCATCTGGCTCTTCGCTGTCAACTTCGCCTACTCCTGGGGCCCCGTCGCATGGGTCCTCGCTCAGGAAATCTTCCCCGCTAGTATGCGTTCTCGTGGTGTTGCTATCGTCGCTTCCACCAACTGGATGTTCAACTTCATCATTGGTCTTACCACCAAGGACATGCTTGACTCCATGAAGTACGGTACCTACATCTTCTTCGCCATCTTCTCTCTCGGTGGTGGTTTCTTCATCTGGCAGTTCTTCCCCGAGACCAAGGACAAGACCCTCGAGGAACTCGATGTCTTCTTCGGTGGTGACATGGGCAGCATTGCCATCAAAGACCGTGAGCGCATGCAGCGCATCTACGAGGAATTGGGATTGGCCTATGCTACTGAAGTCTCTGACCTCAAGGATAACGAGAAGGCTGTTATTGCCGCCCACGAGGAGTAAATTTAGTTTCTTGATTTCCAGATTATTTATTTGATCGGGGAGGAGAGAACTTTATTTGCGCCACCTATCCACTTAATCTTTAACTCTATATTCAATTTGACATGACATTCATTTGTTGTCACCGAACTTCCGTCATCCTTGGAAATCAGTACACTGTACTTGTTTGTAATTTAAAATCTTTACCGGGCAAGCTCGTAACAGTAGTAACTTCTTGCCCGTGGTAACTTGCAGGCAAGTAATGCGAAGATGGAGATCTCCGGATCTACATGCTCATTCTCTCTCGTGCTAAACCTAAATCTGACACGTGATGTTAGACTCAAAACCGATGTTTTGAGAAATGCAAAGCGCCAAAGTATTTTCTTTCTTGCTTAGGGTTCCTTATCCCTGATTGAGTGCAAGCTAGATAGCCAATCGCCTGTTTTGAAGTTATGAGTAGTGATAATTGCCGGGGATCCTCGACGCTAGAAAAGATCCAAGCAACATACCCAGAGACCATGCTTCTTTGAATTAGACAATAATGTTTCACCAGCGGTTCTGTCCGGCCGCCGCACTCATTGAGATCCATTCATTGCAACAATCTCATAGTTTGAATGGGTTCCATTGTCACCGAGTCAGCAATCCCACTTTTTGTTTCCTTTTTGGTCAAGGAAAGTTTGAAGGATCATGTCCAGGAAGCTGTTTGTATATACTCTCCAGGATGCAATTCAAGAAATATGCCGTCGATTCTGAGAGATACCTGGGAGGGAGTGGTTCCATCGTCACCGGGTCAACAATTTCGTTTTTGTTTCCTTGTCGGTTAAGGAAAGTTGGAAGGACCATACGCAGGAAGCTGTTTGTATATACACTCCAGGATGCAATTTAAGGAATACACCGTCAATTCTGAGAGATCACTGGGAGGGAATGGGGGGATAAATAGAAGCAGAACCTGCTCTGCCATGAATATGTTTGTGCCAACTCAGTACATCACAAACACCGCCAACACAACACTGAAAAGGTACAGAATCTTCTTATTTTACTCTCAAATACCTCAGCCAGAGCATTTTCAGACACGCTCACATCGAAAAGATGAGCTCGTCGGACCGATGGGCTCTAGGGCCCGCTCTGAGCCTCCTGCCAGTGGAGTTGGTCGCTGCGATCGTTGCATTGGTTAGTTCTATAAATCCTTGATTGGAACAATTAACATATACAATGCTAACTGAGCTCGTAGTTACCACTGAAAGATATCGTGTCTCTCGCGAAAACCAGCCGCTTGATGCATCAGCGAATGATCCCTTTTATGTATCCAGTGCTGGAAATCATTCAACATGTCCCATGGGTTCCCAACGCCCCGGGTTTTGACTTGGAGAAGTATCAGAGGACATTTTTCCAGGCAGATGGTTCGAAGGAAACGCTATCGATATTCAGCATTGTGAAAGATCTGAGAGTCTTGCCTCAACCTTGGTCTTACCAACGATGCCTTTTAGCAATGCATCTTGCTCGTACGGGCGATCCACGTCGTGAACACGAAGACGGCATGCAACATACTCGCATTCTTGAAGCCTTTTCTTTAATGGCGAGCCAGATGTTTTCTAATGTCCAACCGGGGAAACTGGGTCACTTTGCGTACGTATTGCAACCGATTTACACTAATTTGAACAGACGAGTTACTAATCATCTTGAACAGATGGATGTTAGGCTACTGCATGCCACCAGAAGTCCTTGGACCGGAAGGTTATATTACCATTAACCAGTCAAACCTGAAGTCACTTACGCTGGCGGTGGACGGCGCATGCACTGGCTACGGGCTCGCTGGACTCTCTCAGCTCGACAATCTCCGCCACTTTTCGTGGCGTGGGGTTGTAACTAAACAAAACTTCGGACTATTCCGCACGGTAATAGAACGAAATGCCCACCATCTTGTCTCTCTCGAGGTGGAAGTGTTGCATCGCGCTGGGCGCGCGCGCAATAGCAATGAAGTCTATTTGGACTTGATTTGGCTCGGCCTGCTGGTTCCATCACGCCGGCATATTGAGCGGCTGGAACGGGCACGTTCGGTTAAGAATGAATTCCGGCTCAACAAACTCGTCTCTTTATCCCTACGCAATGTCTCGCTTATTGCCTGGAAAACCGACACCGTATTGACTTTTGATCCAGCAAGGTTGACAAGCTTGACGCTCGACTATTGCGTGAAGACGCTTCGTTTCTTTGAAACGTGGGACCAGTGTAACCACGGCCTCTCACTTCGATCCTTTCGTGGGATGATTGACGAGCCTTGGGCTCAGCGTACATCCTTTCCTCTTGAGGATTTGCTACGGAAACACGGCAGCAGGTTAGAAGACTTTTATCTCAGTATCGGGGATATTAGTGAACTGAACATGGATTTCGGCCTCTATGCACCCTGTTTGAAACGAATGATTCTCAGCTTCTACAGAAGGCCCCTAGTGACCCGGACTGAGTCCACTCTTCTTGATACATTTTCCATTGCGATGATCCTGGAAGACTTACCGGGCTTAGAAGGATTTGCTTTTTCGAGGGCTCCGCAGTTATTGGTAAGTCAAAATGAACGAGGGCCCAGTCGATGAACCCCATCCCTTTTTCCTGTGTTTGTTTTGTTGTCGACACACATGCTAACACTAATTCAACAAGCGCTCATTTCTTCGACACCACGCTGGACCCTTTCCAAGCCTCAAAGTTATTCATTTCAGAACACCGAAAGGGAGCATGTCCGGCATAAGCCCAATGGTTGATTACAGTTGTTCAACAAAGACTATAATCGACTCAATAAACCAATACGAGAGGTACCAACCATCAAACAGCGCAGCTTCTTTCTTATCGGGGCTGGTTGAGTTCGCAACCTGGGCGTTCGACTGTACCTGTTTCCCTAATCTCGATATTGTAGCAATGGGGGATATCTCTACGGGCAATGGTGGCGTTGTCCTTCGTCGCAAAGATCATTTACCACGATACAGTCTAGGGCATGTTGAACCACTACTGCAGGCTTATAATTATTATAGGAATATTGACTCCTCCCTCACGATACCTTTTGAATTCGTGAAACCCCACGACCTACGTCCCTGGGAACGCTTGGAGAAATGCCGTGAGATGGTCCTGGCGAATTCACTTCATGAGCCATGGGCTGGGAATATCTTCAGTTAGCCAGGATTGACAAGAGAGAGCATTATGGGTTGGGCAATCTGACAGAGTATAGACCAGATAATGTCTGAATCAATTTTAACGACGCATCTGAGGAATTGGGATATGTTTGGTCTTGAGAAACTGTCGCCTACAAGAACCACATTCTCACTTGGACAAGATAATGGATGGAGAAACATTAGATCAGAAATTGTAATCAAAATTTTATTTCGGCCAAGCATGTTTTTTCATATAAATACTACCATTAGATACATACAGGAAGCCCGGCGTAACCTGGCAATAGGTACCCGTGTTGAGCCATATAGATGACACCCTCACAAAGATACTCCGCCACTATAGCTAAGGAGAAACTGTCACCATTTTTGTTTAATATCATAGCTAGGCTGCAAACTAAATGATTGGTGTGAGCCACTTTCAAGGCCATGTTGCTTCATAATTATGACAGCCATTGATGGCGGTGAGTTAGGGCTTCCGCCTGGCAAATCCCTTGGTGTACAATATTACCGCATTAGGAAGCCAAACGGAATTATATTTGGTCACCACCTCCAGTTGGACTCTAGTTGTGTACAAAGTTATGTATCCTGGATCTAAATCACGTGTGTTGACATAGGGTTTGCCAGTCTTCGAATCCTGGAGCCTCTCCAGTCAATACAATACCGACTAAGCTCTTCACCATAACTGCTCTCCTTTTCCAGCTACTCCAGTCTACAGGTTTCTTTCATACACTCAAGTGACCTTTCGATAATCGATCCATCTTCTAACGCCTGCGAAATCCTGATAACCGCCTTGGCCTTGCCATTCATTCGGACGTCTAGCCATTCCTATCTTCGAAAGTCGATCACCATCAATTTGATGCGTAACCATGGATGACAGGGCAAGAAGTAATGTGGGAATCAGCAGAGTCCCGGTCAGAAAAGGCGATACAGAAGGATTGTTGGCAGTACGACTTTTAGATGCGTTCTTCAGACTGCCACAAAAGGAACAGGCCAAGCTACTTCAGAAGAAGAACATGGAAGAATATCTCCGTACTGTCTTTTTAGGCAAAGTCAAAGAAGGCATGCCGCATCATCACCATCTGCGGCAGTAGTGTATGGTCAGACAGAGTCCGTCGATACTGTCAAATCTCGTATGTGGAGCGCTCTTTCAGCTGGCATCGCATGTCGGACACTGTGAATGCCACCCTTGACGAGGTGAGTTAACTATGTGCTAATTTATTATTATTATTATTATTATATTGGGTGTGGAGCCTGTCGCCCGTCTAACAATTCCCAGTTCTGGTTGCCCATCTTTGACAAATTTTTTCAGTTCGCGGATGCCATACTTCCCAACCAGGGAGTAAGCACCCAAGCAGGAGCGGACATTACCAACGAGGACTGGAAGCGTGTAATACAAGTGACATCCACGCCGGAAGAATTCAGGAACGCTTTTTCAAGCAACTTAAAAATCTCCGCCTCTTATTTTTCCCGAGCAGTAGCGATTATTGGCAATATGGTCTTGAAATGGATGATGCCGCCTTCCAGCCGAAGGCGATGTTCAAAGACGACAATAATTTCCCCAAGTTATGTACTGCATATCATGTCAGCGGGCATGCCTTCTACAACCGTCGTGAAGACTTCCTCTCTTGTTTTCTTACCAAGATAGTCAATACATCGCCACGTACGAGAAGATTGCTACCCACCTCGAGGACCTACATTGCACAACATGGTTTGTGGTTCCAAATAATTTATGATACCCAGGTCATTCTAGTACTAATTAGACTTGCTTGGAATAAAATGTTTGACGTGGAGAAACGCATGAGTGGGAGGGTAGTCATGATCATCAGACATGTCCTGCAACGGGTAAATCTCACGTGGAAGATGCCTGGCAATGCCAGCAATGCTTCAAAAAAAACTGGTTTGGTCTAAAGAGTTGACCAAGTGTGTCTTTTGTCATGTCAGCCGGGACTACCATCAGAAAAACACCCTGACTTTTCTCCGTGAGCTCTGGAAAGAGGTTGAAACCGAGGAGATTTGGCAGAAAAAGGACGTGAAGGAGCAGGTAACGGGCAACACATGATAGAGAAACCGTGAATCCACCTACTGATCAATACGTATAGCTCGGTCAGTAGCCCCCCAAACCATCTCACGACGCAGAAAACTATGTCCAGCGCTTTGGAACTGAGTGCTGTGCCCGGATTGTGGCCAATGTGGTCAACCACGCGGGTCCTGTACTGACGGTTACATGAGCCCTTTCAACAACACCGACTAGGTGGTAAGAGTCCTCCTAGTTGATTTTGATTCAAACTAATAGTAAAATTTTAATAGCAACAGCTCTTGGGGGCGTCGAATGCCTCTGAGCAACTTCTAATGAGACCAATGGGGATAATTCCATGATCCATGACGTTCCCATGCGGATTACCCCCGATTCCCGACTCAACATTGCCGAAGCCTTGAGCTCCTACGCTGAACTGAAGCGTTGCATGTTGAGTACAATCGAATACGGCTTGAATGGGAACTCGATGCCAGCATCAACGGATCACACCACCGCCACTATGGTAACGAACTGTCCAATGTCCCTTGTTTGTGATACTGACCCAAGACATAGCATGATTACCAGACGGCCAAGGAGACTCTAAATCAATACGCCCATCTGCTACAATTGGAAGGATTTGAGGTGGGCGTTGATGATGCCAATGAGGATTTGACACCGTTCTATTTCAATGAAAAACAGATCTTCTGGTACCCGTCAGCTGAATGGGGGATTCTTGCAGTTGTTGCCATAGTAAACCACCCCCCAACCCTCCCCCTCCTTCCCCCCTTGAGTGTTTACGTTTTAAATTGGTGAAAAGGGGGGGAAGAATTTCTAGAGAGACCCTGCAATCGTAAGGAATGTAGTAAATGCTTATTTTTTGGCCAGGGTAATACACCTTGATGTGTCTGGAAGAAAAGTGAATTTCGATGTATACAAAATCAAAGGATCTCTATTTCGAAACAGTCCCATGCTCGAAATTCATTCTTCTAGATCGGAAATATGCACTGCCAATGAATTTGATACATACAAAGACCAAGCCAATAGTCCAATTACAGCTAACTACCTATTCAAGCAACGAGAAAAAATACCCCGCTCCACACAAACAAAGAACCAGTGGAGTAACATTCGAGCATTTTTGGGCACCTATCGGACCCTCTCGGAGTATATATATATCAGCAACATTGCTTTTTGATCTACGGATTTACCAACAGATTCTACACTCGGAGCCGATTTATCACATTTTCATGCATGCAGGACGGGGCAGGGGTCCCGGGACGATAATGGAATAAGCGACTTGACTATTGATTTAAGGGACCTCGTAGCTCTTGTTGAGTTGTGTTATTTTATATTTGAGAGGACTGGGATCTTGAGATTTACTCGTTCAGATCTTGCCTAGCTAGACTAGCAAAATTTCATTTTGATACCGATACCTGGTAGCTTGAAGGAGGAAAATGCCGAGGTTCGTGTAACTCGTCGCCAATTATCATTTCATCTTATTGCTGCATTAACTAAAAAGAAGACATTCTAGAAGAAAGAAGGTCAGATAGCTGAGCAATATATCTATACATCGCTACTTATCCGATCATAATATACTTCATGCAACAACCTTGAAGTACGATATCAATAAGCAAACAACACAATGATCCAAGGAAATAATAAGGGCAACCCGCCTTTGGCGGGGTTAAAAGGTCAGTACAGCCACCATCAACACCAACAGGGAGAGAAATATAGCTGACAGTATATTCCCGTACAGTCCTCGAACTCGCAGGCATCGCAATGGCCCCCTTCACAGGCATGGTCCTCGCCGACCTCGGCTGCGACGTAGTCCGCATCGACCCTCCACCCAAACAACCCACCAAAATAACAGCACCACCAAAACGCTGGACAGACTCTTTATGTCGGCACAAGAGTTCCATTATCGTCGATTTGGACTTTTCTGCGTCGCGGCAGGCGTTTATGAGACTGCTTGAAGTTGCCGATGTACTAATTAATTCCTATCGGCCTGGCGTGTTTGAGCGTATGATTGGCATGAGTGCTGATGAGCTATGCCGACTGTATCCGAGACTGATATATGCGCGTGTTACGGGCTATTCGCGCTACGATGCGAGATATGCGAATGCAGTGGGCCATGAGAATAATTTCGTGGCGGTTTCGGGTGCATTGCCTGCTTTGCAGCATGCGTCGCCGACAAGCAGCAGCAGCACTACTTCTAACGAAGATAGTACGATACTAAGACCGACAGTCAATTATCTAGCCGACTTTGGTGGCGGAAGCATGTCATGCGTAGTCGGCATTCTCGCAGCTGTCGTGCACCGCAACGCATCTGGAAAGGGCCAGATCGTCGACGCAAGTGTTCAACAGGGTACGCGGTATTTAGCCACATTTCCGCTCCAGAGAAGGAACAGCCAACCCGACACTGAGCCATCGCTTACAGGCGTCAATGACGCGCCATGGTCAGATGTCTATAAAACGGCTGATGGGAAATACATGATGGTCTCCAGCATCGAGGACGCTCTGTACGAGCGGCTGATGCGTGGATTAGCCCTCGACCCAGCGACGATGCCGGATCGATCTGACCGCCGAAACTGGCCAGCGATTAGAGATGTGTTGGCGGCTAGATTTGCGTTGCAGCCGCAAAGTCATTGGACGAGCGTGTTTGATCGGTTACAGGCTTGCGTTAGTCCCGTGTTGGATGTGGATGATGTGGATGTGGATGTTGGTGCTGAGCAGCCATTGGTGCATATGAGTCGTACGCCGTCTTTGCCAACAACAACAGCAAAGGAAATAATCTCTGGAACAAAGGTCCCGGAGCTGGTACCGGGAAATGGCAGTGAAGAGGTTGTTCGTCGCTGGCTTGGAGTAGATGATATTCGCGCGGATGATGGCGGTCGCATTCGGATTGTTCCAAAGTTCAAATTGTGAAATTATCTACGCCCTCTAGGGCTTTTACTGCCTATTCCATGATTCCCATGTCCATCCGGGGACGGGACAGAATGGGTCCGTGGGAGGACCCGACATGCAGGCCGGCTTCACACGGGAGATGGATCTACGACCTACACGCTAGCATGGAACGAACCACTACCGGAGTTTATCCTACTTGAAGAGCATGAACCAGCTCGAACTACGGAGTTCTGACCGGTGTGCGCACCACGTAGTGAGCATTTGAATTGTGAGTCATATGGCTCCGACATTGGGTACAACAGCGATTCCGCTACTGCAGAATCTGCATGCAATAAGTTCTTCTGTTATTGAGGGAGGTCTCCACATGTATATTAGGAGATGATGAGATATACTATTGATAGTCTTAGAGTCTTGGAAGTTGGTGATTTGGTGGGAAGCGGTGACGGAGAAGATTGACGAATGAATGGTCGATGATCCTATGTATAAAAATCCATACTTCGCATATAATTCTTCTCTGTGTGATAATCAAAGTATCTATAGCCCTAACCCTTATATTACAGGGTTAGGGCTAGCACGGGAAATTATCCACATCAGCCCGTTATTGGCTGGAAGATGTACCCTCACAAGCTACTCGAGAGATGCAATTTGTCAATCATAGCGATGATATTATAACTATAGCACCTTTGTTTCTGATAGTCGATCACTTCTATTGTTTGTGCCAGTCGATGTCATGAAACAAACTCCGACCCAGCGCACTGGTACCAGGTGGACAACGTTGAATAGCTGCAGAGTACCCCGGAGGCACGAAGAAGATCCAATTTGGGCAGCACTGTATTTCAATGTGGACTGAATAATTTCGTATACTTTTCTTTTCTTTTTTCTTTTCTTTCTGCTCATTCTCTGAGGTTACAGTGTTGGCTGGTATTAGACTGGGCTGATATTCATTGTATGACTAAGAGAGAAAGTTTGTTGGTCAAGAATTAAACGAACTCCCAGACCCGGCCTGCTGGGAACAGTGTACCCCGGTTGATTGATCACATTTTTCGCCACTCTTTCTCCTTTGTCTTTTGAAGAAAGTCAATTATTTTCAATTCAACAGAAAGCTTTCTTTCCAGGCATATAACTATCTGCCTGTCCCACGGCTGCGCAAGAGAGCTGCTCAGAAGAGTCAGAATCCACGGCCAATTTTCTCCGGAGAGGTTGGGAGTTTTTCTCGGTAGCTTTCCGGCGAATTTCTTGGGTAACCCCGCGACTTAACTTGGACGACGAACGATTCGGATTGAATGAGAAACGAATCATGAGTGGCCCCAGCACGCTGGAGATTGATGTGAGCTTACGACCAGATCAATGAACTCAGAATCTGATTTCGAAGTTCGAGATGCTGTTTTTATCGATTGTCGGGGTCATTGTGTCGCATGCTAACGGAGTTTCGATTAGAGCGGGGAGGTGTACGATGCTGATACCATATTGAGTACTGAGGCAGAGACTCGTAAGTCTATTCTTTACACCGGATCCATATGAAAAGAATCAAAGAAAAAAAAGAGAAGAAGCAACTGACCTCTCCAGGCTATAGCCCCTCGTCACTACAAAGCTACAACTTCGAAAATGGCCGCCGCTACCACGCCTACCGCGACGGCTCCTACATGATGCCCAACGACGAAAAGGAGCAGGAACGTCTCGATCTCGCGCACCAGATCTTCAAAATGCTTCTCCGGGGCCATTTACATCGCGCCCGCCTACCGCATGCACCGCGAAACGTCCTCGATTTCGGTACCGGAACAGGGTCATGGGCCATAGATTTCGCCGATATACACCCGGACAGTCACGTCGTAGGCATTGACCTATCGCCCATCCAACCGAGTAATATACCGCCCAATTGTCGTTTTTTCGTGGATGATATCGAGTCGCCGTGGACGTTTGAATCGAAATTCGATTTTATACATGCGCGAGCGATGTCCGGGTCGATAAGGGATTGGGATACGTTGTTACATCAGGCACTGGAGAATTTGAATGAGGATGGCGTTATTGAGTTGCAAGAATATGAGGCGGTGTATAGGTCGGATGATGGGACGTTGGAACGGACGGAGGCGATTCGGACGTGGCAGCGGCAGTTGAATGAGGCGAGTGAGAGGTATGTTTGTATGTATATGAGGCTGTTGGATATCAGTGTTGTTGACTGGACTAGGGTTGGACAACCGATGAATTCGGTAGAAACGCTCAAAGCGCGACTGGAGGCATGCGGGTTTGTCGACGTACGAGATGATGTATACAAGGTACACTACCCACACATTTTCATCTTCCGAGAGGTTGGAGTGATACTGATTTGAACAGCTCCCTGTAGGCCCCTGGCCCAAAGATCGTCGTCTCAAAGAACTAGGCTACGTGATGCTCTTCCACTGTTTCGAAGCCCTCGAAGCATTCACACTAGCCCCCTTCACACGCGTCCTCGGTTGGACGAGCGAGGAAATGCTACAATTGATGGAAGGAGTCAAGGCCGAGTTGTCTTCTGCCCAAAATCATTTGTATGTGATGATACATTTTGTGCATGGGCGAAAGCCGGCCAAATCATCTTCACCGTAATATTCCGCTAGTTCTTCGTTCCAGTCAGGTTGGGTTGGCGTAAGTATATTTATGGCGGGTACACAAACTATTTTCTCGTTTTGTTATTTTTTTTTTTCGGTTTGATATCACATAGTGTTTCCGGGGAGGTCATCTGATTGATTCATTTAGCAATATTGGGAGGTTGTCTGATTATACTATTTTCTGGGGTTATTGAAAAGCAGTTTTTCCTGTCACTCATGCAATTGATGCACTTACTGCGTATCTGTCAAATGAATGTTCAAATATGAATGTTCAAATATGAATGTAGGGTTCCGGTCTCAGAGCGAGCGTTAACTAGTGTGGAGTACCTCGTCGAAGATCGACAATCCGGGGCTTAGTAACAAGAGCTTCCTATTTATGGGAGATACGTACGCTGCTTGCCATGCAAGATGCAGGATCTAGGGTGTAGGAAGTGTCCATCCAATGCTATCCTACCAAATCAGAGCACGAATCTAAAAGACGAAGAAGGGAGGACGGCTCTTCATACTCCGTGCATCAAAGGCCGTAAAGAGATCGTACAAATGTTGATTGACAACGATGCAGACCTTGAGATGCAATCTGTAAGTAGAAATACGCCACTTATGGAAGCTATATGGAAGTCGGAAGAAACTATAGTCGAAATGTTACTTGAAAAGGGAGGAACCCTAAAAAAACGTGCACCGAAAATTATTCTGCATTGACGGCGGCATGCTATCGTTCAAAGAGCGAGAAGATCGTCGGCTATTTGCTGGGTAAAAATTTAGATATCAACGATAAAGATCCAGATGGATGGGTACCCATACATACAGCCTGCTGGAGAAAGCCGGAGACAAATCTGGCGGTGGTACAATTGCTACTCGATCGAAATGTAGACCTTGAAGCCCAAAACTCTTCGGACAAGACACCATTACATTTGGCACTCGAGGCGGGTGATCAAGAGATTACAAGAATGATTCTTGAGAAAAGTGAAAATATAGAAATTGCAGACAAGGAAGGATTGACACCACTGCAAGTCGCGCTCAACACCACAATGCGGAAGCCATAGGGGTTTAATTCAAAAAGTCCGCAAATTTGGAGGCCAAAGATAAAAAAGGCCGTACACCTTTGCATCATGCAATACGCAGTGAAAGGAGACGGGGTAGTGAAAGCAACTGTAAGTCAATTGTTGAGCTTTTCTTGAACAATTATGCACCGATAGACGATTCTGAGGACGACGGAGAGACACCGTTACATTGGGCCACTGTCTACGGTGAGCTTGAGATTGTGCAGCTTATTCTACGGCATCATCCCAATGTTGATGCATCTGATCATTCGAAAGAGACTGCCTTGCATAAAGTCCATGAGTGTTTGGTAAAGGAGGACCGAGGAAAAATCACGGAAGAACTTCTCAAAAAGGCGGATATTGGCGCAAAGTGTGGTAAAGGACAGACTGCACTACATAAAGCGAGCGAGGCTGGATGCACGGAGATTGTTGAGGTGCTTCTTGATCATCCACGGGGCAAAAGATTCATCAATTCTCCAGACGACTCATCGTTTACTCCCCTTCGGTTGGCTAGCATGCACGGCCATGGTGATACAATTGAAGTTCTTCTCCACCATAGGGCGGATGTGGGGACTGGGATAGTAACGACATCGAAAGAGTCAGAGCTCACTGCACTGCCTTTAACAACGGGGTCTCTCCTGCGAAATGAGACCGAGGACGACAAGAAAAACTCTAAAGCTGCGATTTCCCATATTGCTAAAAAGCCCACAGAGGCCGTAAAGCGGAATGCATTCATTATATCGAGCCCAACTGAGCTTGGAGACAGAAGACCAGCTCGACAGCGTGCTCGAGGCTATGAAGCCCTCGGATGACCGGGTGATACTTACCCAAGACAATCGGATCTGGAGAAGACCGAATTTATTTGGTATGCCATAGAACCTGAGCGACATCCTTCACTTCTTCGGAAACTCAAAGCAAAGGCCAACCCCCTGAACAAGAATGAAGCGGGCTTGGAACCAGAGGAAGAGAGCGTCTTGCAATGGGCAGCCTATCACGGGTATTATGCGGTCGTATACTGGCTACTCCGTAAGTCAGAATCAGAACCCAAAGACGATGAGGCAAAGAATAGAGAAAAAGCTATCGGAATCGCGTACCACATGCTCCAGCGAGCGAAAAATAATGAAGAAGGTGTAATAACTCCACCTGTCAGACACAACACTGAAGCAGACGGACAAACAAAACAGAAAAAGAAGGTAGTACAAAGCGTTCCAGGTAACAATGAGCGAACACAGAATCAAGCAGCCTCAAGCAGCCCAAACAAAGAGATTCAACGATTCCATATCACACCGTGGATATGCTTCGGGATCCTCCCATTGGAACAGATAATGACGCCGCATCTGGGGACTGCAAACCTCCTAGCTTGAGGGATAAGTCCGATAAAGAGAACATAAATTGAAATTACGAAGCGACCATTGTTGATTTCTACAGCCCCAGACCACACGTGGATCTTTTTAGACGCCAACGCCCCATTTATGATGTGATTTACGAGACTGACAATGGCGGACCGGATGGAGTCATGAAGATGGCAACATCAATCCTCAAAGAAGTGAATCCTGGTGTCAGCTTAGAGATGGAGAACGATCATAAAGAGGGTGGTCTGAGAATGCGATGGATTCATTTACCAGCCAATAATGTGAGTTTTTGGAGGAGTTTCTGGAACGGCTAGCACAAGCAGCTAAGTATGCGTACACATTTTGAAATTTTCAGAAATACGGTCAATTCCAGGAATGCCCATCAGAATTCCGCCAACCTAACGACTACACAAACGGCGAACACAATAAATGACCCAAGCAAAGGTACGGAAGCCTCTTCGAAACCTTTGAAAAGCTACCTAAGGAAACTCAGGTCATCACTACGTTCTCGACGAAAAAGTGAAATTTTAGATACAGAGAAGGGCGTAGTTGAGACGCCAAATGGACTTCCGGGAAATCGCCACAAGGGCTAGATTGTGGTTGGTGAGCGAAGCTGAACAGTAGCTTCAGGTCATACCTCTGATCAGAACGGTTGCAGGTGTGTCAGGTCTGCAAAGCCGACAAGGAACTGAGTGCAACGTCGGCAAAGTGAAGCCAAGCAACGTGATAGAAATCCGGTACATAGGTAGTTATTGTTATCCATAGATAGTATTAAAATGACTAGTTGAGATGTTGACAACACTCAATCCTAGTCTTGGAAAACAAATTCCCGGATGATGGAATCCAAGTGAACCCGAGGGAAAGTTTAGGCATAGGTCGTAATTTTGCACTAAATACAAGATAGATAACCCGACCTATAGGATTGAGATGAGTGAGATATTGACAACATTCATCCTGGTCTCGGCCAATAAATTCAAATTGCGGGGCCTACAATCCTGGAAAGTAGCAAAATCTATACCTAGGTACCCTGGATGCATCCAGGGGAGAATATTTTCCTATTATGGAAGTATCCCTTCCTCAAAGATCATTTCTTTCTGGGTCTCGTTTCATGTTGATCATCACTGATCGAATCATGAAATCAAAATTTAATTTGATCCCATGACACAGCTATGCACATAGCTGCATACAACACCTGAATGCTGTGTAACTACGTAAATGTCAACTTCACGGCGACGTACATTTCATACTCACCATGAGACCGCGCAGAGTCTGTCCCGACACTATGGTACTGCTTTCTACTGGTCGTTTCCCTTCCTCGGCTAGAGCAGGCGAGTTTCCAATTGATTGCAAATAGATGAATTGACAACGAACAGAACAACAAACCACACGGTGACGACGGGGCTAGAGTAAGTACATAGTACGGAATCAGTACAGAGTCGAATTATTTGACTTTATTATAGCAGGTACATATACCCAAACTAGAGATTCGTTTATACTTAGATACGTGGCTAGCAAGCTGTGCCACATGAATTGATACACTTAGGGCTAGGGCTAGGGCTAGTCCTAGTCCACAAATCGTTTCGTGGAGGAAATGTTCCCAAAACGGCAATTTAATGGTACCCATATCTAAACTGTGAACCTATTCAACAGAAGATAAATTTCCCAGTACTCCCATGGCTCGAATCACTTCTGCTCAATGCTAGAGTCGACGTAGTTACCATTAAGTTGTCGCTCCCTGCACCTCATTTCATGGAAACAGACCCATCGACGGACGGGACGGACCGGCACGCCCGGGCGACCCATTAAACAGAAACGTATGACACAGAAGAGAAACCTTGCGATGATATGCATCATTATTTCTTTTTTTTTTTTCCACTGTATTCCTTCCCGCCTAAAGATTTATCCAATGGCTGACACTTAAAATACAGAGTGGTGTGCTCCGCAACCAGTTCTATTTCAGGGTGTACATGTACCTACATATTGCCAACTCGGAAGACTACACAGTACGTCCCCGGCCCAAAAAGTCGGTCAACGAAGATCGTTGCACTTAAGAGGCACTTGTATACGTATACCTATATATTATGTATGCAGGTCTAATATAATCATGATAGTCGTATTATTGCGTCGGGGTAAGATACCAACAGGGGGATTACTAAAAAAGAATCTTCCGAATGGCGAAATACTCTTGGTGATGCCGCATCATCCGATTGTGCGGTTCAGGTCATCAAGCTTGATTTTTGCGTTTTGGATTGCGTGGATGGCTTGACTCGTTGATTCGTATCTTGAGTTTGTTTAAACTGTTTTGCTGGAGGCATGTGCACTGCCTGAGTCAGTAGTGAGTCTTTCCAAAATGGAAGAACTGAAGAATTGAGTATACGGAAGTCAGGTCTACAGGAACATGTACAATGATGTAGCGATGATCTTATCCCTCTATCGTCAGGATGTAAGTGTAGATACATGCAAGAGTCTATAGTCAACTGTTCTCCAACCAATCCCTAGGAAGCAACAATGACAACGACCAAAACTCAATCAAAGCACTAAAATATGTGCCTAGAAACCTAGTTCACTTCTCGACCGGATCCCAATAATTCATCAATCCCGCCTGTCTGGAACACCCTGGTCAGGTCTCAGCGAGGACAGGAATAGTGGCCGAGGTGGGTCGAAGAAGTGAATAGATGTTGAACACGTTGACAGGCGGGACCTTGGTAATCATGGGTTTTAAGTCATGCCTTGCAGACGGCGTTCACTTCGGATAGAGTTATGATTACTCTTGTTATTGACAGGTAATTACTAGAAGTGGAAAATCGAGCGGGGTGAGGAGTGGAAAGAAGGAAGTCATGGAGGGGTAGTTATTCTTCCAGTGCCCTCTTTCTATTCCCTTGTGATAGCTCATCTCGACCTATTCATATTCACTCTGATGTTTCTCTTCGAATATTGTGTTGCCTGCATTTCTTATAACTATACACTACTTTTTCAATCTCACCGTCTGTACCTAGCACGTAGTTGACTAAAGGGTTGCAAACAAACGGGCTTTGACCTCATATCCCGTTCCACATTACCAAGTCGTTTACCATCCTGCAAGTCGACCAGATCAGTAACCCCA
Organism: Talaromyces verruculosus; assembly: GCA_001305275.1. Taxonomy (NCBI): domain Eukaryota; kingdom Fungi; phylum Ascomycota; class Eurotiomycetes; order Eurotiales; family Trichocomaceae; genus Talaromyces; species Talaromyces verruculosus. The sequence goes on from LHCL01000075.1 coordinate 129,787, forward strand.
TCATAAGTTCCAAGCCCAGGCGGGGAGGAAGAATGACTGAGGGGGCTGCATCCATCATACACTCCATAGGTCAATGGCACTTATACCCACTTTGCTAGATGGCTTGCAACGTAGCCCACAATACTCGGAAACTTCTTGTGCAACCATACGGGGCCTATTGTATGCACGTTCAGGAAAGTAGCCTTGCAAAACGGGCTAGGCGTATGGCGTCGGACCCAGTCCGGTGGGTTCCGACTTTCTTCAGGTTCGTAGACCTTCTTGTGCATAAGGGGGCTTGCCACAGGATCAGACGCTAAGGGTGCATGACATGGCTTCTGTTTTTGTGGCTACCTATAGTACGTACTACGTATGACTATGCCCATTGTCATGTACATTCACATGGATTAAAATTGGGTGATGCCCGGATGTAGATAGGACGTATACCTATAGTTCAGTATTTCTCTGCATAAACCGAACGTTGAAAAAGTTTCTGCATGTGGTTCTTGCAGATTGGCGGTGTTCGTCTCGTCTCGACTTTTTCTTTGACTGTGGAATGAAAGGCGAGGGAACCAATCAGTGATCATCATCGGGGTGGGAATTCCCAGCTTTTTGATAGTACGCAGTGTTTTGAAAAAGTATATTTTGCCCGAGGCTGTTACGTTTGAACCCATGTCGGTGGATTTAGGGCTAAAGCTTGTTGTTGCATCCACATCAGCGAGCCCCCGTAGAAGTAGTTTGAGCTAAATTAAGACGGACAAAGAACCTGCGCCCCGGGAGGGGTATGTATTTCAAATATCTTAGAAAACATCCTGCATATCAAACATAGACTGCGAGGGAGATCGAGATCACTTGTGTCTTGAGCATTTGGAGTATTTATACAAGTCAACTCCCCCTTCGCCCCTGGAAGCCAGTTATCACTTTAAACTGTTTTCGAAAGTTCACTACTGATTGATATACTTTACTAAGTCGTGCCACTCTTCTCAGTCAACTCATACTCCCAAAGGGAGATATTCAAAATGCCTGAGATAGACTACTTCCTCAACCTCCTGAACCTCGAACATCTCCCCCCTTTGCCAGAGGACCCCGTCAAGAGAGCCGATGTCGAGTCTGTACTACAAAATGGATATGTCGCTCTTGACAACCTCCTCACAGAAGAAGACGTCCAGTCCCTCAGGGAAGAGGTTGACCGTATGACGGGCGAAAACCCACGAAAGGGGCGTCATATGTTTGAGGGTAGGGATACTATCAGAATTTATTCTTTGCTGAACAAGTTTGTCCTCACCACCCTTCCCCATTAAAACGCAGTCAACTGAAAAGAGGGATTAGGTCACGCAAATTCGACAAGTGCTGTGTATTCGATCGAGTGCTTGCTTTGAACGAGTATTTCTTGATGAAGGGTTACACTATCTCGGCCACATCGACCATACAAATCAACCCGGGAGAGAAGCCTCAATTGTTTCATCATGGTTCGTACTGATCTATCATTTGATAATAAACATGTCATGCTGATTGACTGCCAGATGATGGATACACATACCTCCCTCGTCCTCGGCCCCCAATGGGTGTTGCTATCATGATAGGTATACCTCGCAGGGAGAACACTACGTTGACTTAATGGACGCTGACAGTTCATGGCTTAGCAATAGATGACTTCACCGCAGAGAACGGTGCAACTCTGATGGTTCCTGGCAGTCATCTCTGGGACTCTAAGCGACGACCGACTATGGAAGAGGCTGTGCCTATGGTGGGCAAGGCTGGCACTGTCTTGTACGTCCCTCCAACCGAACAAGAAAGAGCAGAGCTAACAGAATGTAGCTACTTCCTCGGCACAACCTGGCACTGCGGTGGTGCCAACATGACCCACAAACCTCGCCGTGCTGCGACCATTCAGTACTGCCAACCATACGTATGTACTCTTACCATTTAGCGGAAAGCGTCAAACCTGATTGCCTGAAACAGATCCGTGCCGTCGAGAACCAATTCCTCGCCGTCGACCCTCGCCGTCTGTCTGAGATTCCGGAAGAAATCGTCAAGATGATGGGCTACGGCTTACAGAAGCCTTTTATCGGATACGGTGCGCACATTTCCCCTTCTTGCTGTCGCACATGCTAACAATATGTTGTACAGTGGACGGCCTTGATCCTCTCAAGGGAGCAAGACGTATGGTTGACTGGCTCCAGCAGCCGCTCGACACACAGCCACCTGCTTTTGCAACCATGATTTAGGTAGTTTGTTTGCTTTGATGATATTCTTTTAATCTTTCTCCCGATACCTTTGTTCTTTTGATTTTGGCGCTCGGTTCCGATTTTTGTCCTCTGAGCATATTTGTCATGTCCTAGCAAGCGAGTACGACAGATTGATACTTCATAGATAGATAACTAATAACGAATCTTTGAGTATATGACGGAGTTGAATTTGATATGATGGTGTAACTTAAGAAAGCGCGAGACACGCGGGCGGCACTCCGCACCACGCTAACCGCAAATGGACGAGAGTGCCAGCCAGTCCTAACCTAACAAGTTTACAACATCGTCATCCTCCAGACTTACATCTTCAACTTCAGCAAACGCTCATTCAATGGTCAGCACCGCTTGGTGAAGGGACAAGGGAAATTGCCATTTTATTTGCGTGCGGGTTTTACCACGGAACTGCGTATTCGCCGACTGAAGTTCGGTCTATCTGTACCGTCATCCAAGATGAATCCACACATCTCCGTACCGCGACAACACAGCACCGCCAGCTTCGGAGGCAGTTCTGGCGCTGGCTCGGCCGGACGAGGGAATTCGAGTATCAAGATGCCGAGGTTTTTCAAGCGGTATGTACCATCAATCGCACCGCTGCGACTACGTGCTGACGACATGGCCAGGTTATTCAAGTTCCCGCAGATGGACTTTGAGATGGCCATTTGGGAAATGACATCGCTACTGATTGCGCCCAAGAAAGTCTTTAAGTCCATGTACTATCATGTGAGTACTTAATTTTCTCCGGAGACAAAGGAATATCGGGGCTGACATGAATGCAACAGAAACGTAATGCCTACTACCACCTCCGTCTCCGTCCCATTCCATACTGACAACACCTGACCATCGCAGAAACAAAAAACACCTGGCACCGACCGGACCCCTCATTCACCTACCTCCTCTCCTTCTTTCTTCTCCTAACGGCCCTCGCCTGGGGGCTCGCCTATTCGCCCAGTTTCGGATCCATATTCCGCCTCTCGATATTGTTCGTCTTTGTCCACTTTATCGGCACATCGCTCTTCATTTCGACAATCGCATATTTCGTCGTAGGGCGCATATTCGGTCCCAATGGCGCGGCGGCGAGTCTGACGGGGTTGTCACGAGGATCGAGGATGCCGAGACGCGGTGCTGCACAAGGGTTGTTTGCGCAGCCAGGTGAGAAGGAGCAAATTGAGTTTGGGTATTGTTTTGATGTATGCCACCTCACCCACACCCAAACCCACTTGGAAAAATGACATGGTTAACACCGGATATTTGATTGACAGGTCTCAAATCGAGCCTTCTTCCCGCTCTACCTACACCTCTACGTCATCCAATTCCTCCTCCTCCCACTCCTAACGCGCAATCCGCCAAACTTCTTGACCACTTTTCTCGGAAACACGCTTTACCTCTCCGCACTCTTGTATTATACATACATCACCTTCCTCGGGTACAACGCTTTGCCGTTTTTACACAACACGGAATTGCTCTTGTTGCCAATACTAGTGTTGTCGATACTGTGGTTGGTGAGTCTTATTGCGGGATGGAATGTTATTACGCAGGGTCGAGGTGTGGAAGGACTGTTTTGGGGGGTTTGAGGTGGTCTTGAATATAATATACTATACGACTGTATGTGCGGGGTGGGAAGGAAAAAGGCCGACGGGCTCGTGGGTCCTTCGTTCTGTGACATATATATGCTACGTTGTTGCTGTTAACATTACCCGCAAATGTCATGCTGATATTTGCTTGCATTGAATAGGCGTTTAGTGTGTTTTCTGTCTTATATACTCGTTTGAGCCTTTATATAGTCTGCCTTGAATTAGCAAATGCATAGACATTTGTCTTCTTTGACAATGGAATGTACGGGGAAAATATGTATTCCTTAATATCCTTCAAGAAGATATACCCCATCCAACGCGCTGATCGATAAATCCCAAGTGCATATCGACATGATTTCATAGATACAATCATCACTTCTTAGCACCCTTCTTTCCGCCCTTCGCGGACTTTCCAAGGGCTGCTTCACGAAGCTTCTTCTCGCGCTCAGTAATCTCGTCCTGACGAGCCTTTTGCTGCGCCTCGCGCTCCTCCTTCTCAGCTTCCCTGCGCGCTTTTTCTGCCTCTCGGCGCTCGCGCACAAGTCTCAACCGCTCCATATCAGCGCGTGCTTCGTCCGTTTTACCCTCCATGTGCAATTTCATGTATCGTTCGCGCGCCTGTTGAGCCTCTAGCGCCTCCCGCTCTCGCCGGGATAGCTGTTCTGTGTTCTTCGATTTCTTCGGCGGTGCTGCATCTGCTGCAGGCGGAGCAGCCATAGCCTGCGAGCGCGATTTCGCAGAATGGTTCGGGTTGGCCGGTAAAGCCTCATCCTCATCATCGTCATCATCATCATCCTCCTCGGAGTCTGTGGGCGGCAAATCACCGGGTTGGGCGACGACTTGATTCCTCTTTCGGATTGCTGCTTCCTTTTTAGCTTTTGCGGCGGCTTTGCGTTGTTCACGGGTCATTTCTTCGGGGGCGACTTTGGACGGGCCGGGGGCACCGCCGTCTTCGGAAGATTCTTCTTCTTCAGAGGAGGAGTCGTCATCTTCTTCGGAGGAGGGTTCGTCCTCGGGGTCCTATGCAAAACACAGATACAGGTAAGCTTGAATCTCAGATGTGTGTGAGAAAGGTCTTTCATACCCTCCACATTCCTAATGGATTGCCATCTTTGTCGAGTGGTTGTACATCGCGACTAAAGTGTTTACCACCTCCTCTGGTAGGTTTTGAGAATTTCCCACCACGACCGCGGGGTGCCATGATGAGTGTAGGGTTGGGGGTGGAGAGGCGTAGTTATAGATCTAGAAGACAAATCTTGTTAGCAATCCTCTGCGTAGGATAGCTACAAGAGCAACAGTACTTACAGCGTCGGCCAAAACTCTGTCTTTGAGCTTGACTTTTGTCGTGTGATCAAGTGGGGGGAAAGTTCTGCTGTGTGTTTGTTTGCCGGTCGTTAGGATCGACGTTCTCCAAGTAAGTAGATGCTATTACAAACAGTCTGATGTTGTATTCGTAGTGTCCGAGTATCTGAGTCAACAACAGGTAGTTTAGGTGACCGTGAAAGCAGCAGGCACTAAAGAAGCCCCTCGGTGCCCCTCCTGCCTTAAAAAGCGTGGGTCCCCGCCTGCCACCTTCCTCTTCTGTCGACCAATGAGAGCCGCTCTGTTCCTAAGTCCATAATCTCCTTTTCTCGACTGCATTCCTTCTCCTTCAATATTTAGATTTATGTCTGGTCATCGAGTCTGTCATCGTTATCGTGTAGCCAGACAATGTATACCATGCCAATCTCCCCCCTGCACACAAAATGACACAGTTACGTTGTTATCGCTCTTCTACCGGGTATTGAGATTGATCGCGCCATTGACGCTTATTTTCTACGTCAAGGTCCATTTGGAATCCGAAATCATTGATCAGTCGAGCTATGAGAGGCATTTCCATGACGGCCACGAATTCCAAGGCTTCATGGAGCTAGCAGCGTATTGCGCATTCTTTTAAGAATCCGATAGACTTAGGGCTAGGGCTAGGGCTTGACTAGTCAGATGCTGAAGGGGGACATCTGCAATTGGCCAGCTTCATATACTTGGTCACAAGATAGAAATCCTACCTGAATTACTACTGATTGAAGGTTGTCACCTGCAAGTCGACGCAAAGCAGGTACTTGACTGCGGATAGTGAGTGCTCTGACGAAACATGTCCAAAGACAACTCAATAAGGGCACTGGCCACATATTATCCATTCCCTTGATGGCACCAGCAACTGACCTATAAAATAGTCTCGAAAACGAAGCACTCGTATAGACCGAGTGTACATCCTGGTCAGCTACAAAGCTACAATCAAGCTTTCTAATGACCGATGTTCCGCTCAAGGATCCCCCGCCAGGAACATTCTACTAGTACAAGATGCAGGACTTTTCGTTCAAATGAAACACTGAGCAATCCTGATATAATATTCATGCTATATGAAACAAGCTGCCAATATGACTGGCGGATTTATACTGAGGATGTATACTTGCCAAGGATCCCCGCATCACATCATCTGGGGTAACATCCGGCCGAAAAGCCGAGGAGAGAGACTCTTCCACCAACCCCAGGTTCTTCACGACGTTTTATCCGGTGTAGAAGACATGCAAGATGCGGAAATAAGGCGGCTCCTAAGCCGCAACTGTGCGAGAGAAGATCATTCTCGGGTAAATGGAGGGATGGTCTTGCGGATCTTGTTGAATTTACCCACCCATCAGTTACGATACCCCGATGGTTGTATAGTGATGATAATCTAAGGTTTCCCCCGGCGAAGTATATATACCTGTGACTGCCTGTCTTGAGCTGCAATTAGTCGAGCAGATCGTTCATGAGGCAAGCAGATTGATAAGAGAATTCACTATGAAGAACACATTTTCCACGCTGTGCGCCCTCGGCGCGCTTCACATAGGTAGCGTGACAGCTGCAACAATCTATCTTGCAGGTGACTCTACCATGGCACCTGGCGGCGGTGGCTCTGGGACCGACGGTACGCTTCTCTCTTCAATCTGCAGTAAACCATACTAACCATACACCAGGATGGGGCCAATATATTGCATCCTATCTATCCCTAAATGTGAGCAACCAGGCAATAGCCGGACGCAGTGCTCGCTCCTACACACGCGAAGGCCGCTTCAACACCATCGCCTCCGAAATCAAGTCCGGAGACTTCGTCGTCATTGAATTCGGTCACAATGACGGCGGTTCTCTGACTCCAACCGACAACGGCCGCACCGACTGCCCAGGCAACGGAACCGAGACATGCTCAACCGTATACGACGGCGTGGCCGAGACAGTTCTCACATTCCCAGCCTACCTCGAAAACGCAGCCAAAACATTCAAAGCCAAGGGCGCCCATGTGATCATCGCCAGCCAAACACCCAATAACCCATGGGAGACTGGTACATTTGTATACTCACCCAACCGGTTCTGGGGATATGCTGAGTTGGCTGCTGAGGTATCCGGCGTTGAATATGTTGATCATGGCGGTTATGTGGCTAGCATCTTTGAAACATTGGGAGAGACTACTGTGGACTCGTACTTCCCTAATGATCATACGCATACTAGTGTTGCGGGTGCGAAGGTTGTGGCGCAGGCGTTTTTGAAGGGGGTTGTCTGCGATAATTTGAGTTTGAAGAGTTATCTGAAGACGACGAGCTTTGAGGGGGTGTGTCTGTAGGCTTGTTATGAAAAAGGTGCTTTGATTTGTATTTAGGTGATTCGGTATACATAGTTCTATGTAGTATGGATACTCAGTTCTCAATCAAATAATAGGATCCATTCACAAGACATATACTGTTCAAATTGATATCCGTCCTTGATGTAGGGCATGACTTTAAATCTAGCCCTAAGCCCTAACAATTTACAAATGTCCATACCCCTGAATGACTCGACGGTACCTCCCAACCCAGGCAAACCCGTACAATAGCATGCAAACAAACCACAAAAACCCCAACAAGGAGCTGACATACCCTACGCCCGGATTCAATGACACGCATAAATATCCTATGTCCAACTCATCAAAACAATGACGTCGCCATTCAAAGAATCGCACACATGACCTGACTATCAGGCCACGCTGTGCCACATTCACACGCGTACATACGAAGTACGTACTAAAATGATTTTCAGATCAGATCAAATTCAAGCACTGACTCACTAAGCCACCCCAGAGGCTAAAGCGTGGTCGAAGCTCAGGAGGTAGAGCTGAATCAAGGCGCGAGTCAGCGTCTCATGCCAAGGAATGTCATTCTCATGAGGCAGTGATCAGTTGGAGCACAAGTTAGTTATGCACTTGTTATACGATACATACGTAGATACTATGTACATGTTCACATCGGTTACTTACAAACATGGTATTACATTGGAGTGTGAAATCGTTCCATCAAGTACGAAATACTGTACGTACATCGATATGAAACAAGACCCCAATGGGGTAAATGTCCATTACAAGAGAAGGATTCGCAGTTTCACACAGCCACATGATATGCATAGTAGTACGTATCGACAACCCCGTCGGAATTATTCCTCAAAATCCGTAGTCGTAGTCAACTACCGCTTACGGGCCGAGAATGGGGCACATAAATAGGGGGCGCCCAGCGCCAACAGTGCCAACACAAAGGATCGTTAGATACGGCCATTGTGACTAGGCACCAGAATTAGTTACACAGGCCGTACAGCGTATGCAGCTGAGCGCCTACAAACCTAACGGCTTTTGATCGGCGGAGATAATCCATACTTAGTACGTACGCTAACGTATTTCACCACCGAGCCGGCCACACTACCGAACCGGCCACCTCTCCGGAAAATAACTCTCTATATTGATTTCAAATCACAATTTCTCAATCACGTACAAATTATATACAAAA